>UELW01000001.1:5560000-5805000 GCA_900490495.1 Danionella dracula | reverse complement strand
GTGTATGCGTGTGCTTTTTACTTTTTATTATTACTTTTTAAGTTTATTATAGTATAAACAAAATATAAAAATGGGAGTGACACATTTAATTTAAATCATTTTAAATTAACCGCACTCATATGTGTTTCAATTAACCCTTGTGTGGTGTTCATATTCTTGTTACTCAGGCAGTGTTTTGTGTGTTTGGTGGACCCATTGATGTTTAATCCCAATCAAGACATTTTATGCTGAAATACTTAAAATATATTTACTTAGCCGGGAAACAAGTGCATTAAACAGCATATATAATTTATTTATTGTGTTTTTTAACCTTATTTCTTCACATTTAAAATTTAAACCATGTGTGATGTTCTCATTATTGTTACTTTGGCAGGGTTGGTGGGTCTGCTAGACCTATTGATTTTGGGCCTTTTAATTCACTCAATCATACACTGCAAAAAATGAATTCTAAGCAAAGCTGAAAATGCTTGAAATTAGATTGAAAATCTTGATTTTCTTATTTTACGAAGAATTTTCTAATTTAAACCTTTTGTGTATAGATTACTTAGCTTATTTTGAGAAAATAACACTTATATTTTCTTGAGGAGAAAAAAAATCTTATTCTGGTCATTTATTTTCTTGAATTAAGAAACTATGTGAAACAAGTTTCCGATTTTGCCACTGAGCTTAAAACAAGCATCTTAAAACAATAATTTTTAACTCAACATATTGTCATATCAAGAATGTTATTGATATTTTATTTTTAAGAAATCTATTTTAAATACTGGTAAAAACATGCATCTTGGAACAAGAAAAAAAAATATCTCACAATGGGCTAAGAACATTTGATTTCTTGAAATAAGACTCAAATGTTTGTGAAAAGAAAAGATAAAAAAGGATTAATACCCCATCCAGTTGTGAACTGACTTTGATGGAAGAGATCTGTACTTCAAAAATGCCCTCTGTAAACAAGAAAAAAACCTTGAATACAGATAAACTCTTCCTAGATCAAGCAAACGAATCTGCCAATGGAGTAAGCAAATTTGAGTTGGCAAGAATTCTTAAAATTAGCAAAAACTTCTAGCTGGTAACATAACCTGTTGGATCTTAAAATAATACAAAAACTCTCAAAACAAGTCTTTCCAAGCTGTAAAAACACATTGAAACTAGAATATTCCAACTTGTATCTAGTCACTAGTGGTCTTAAAACTAGACAATCTGTCTTAAAACTAGAATGTTTTCTCTTTTAGTTTAATATAGCGTATCAAAATCAAGATAACTTGTCAGCACTGATAGCATAGCGGTCAGAGCGCTAACATGTGGAGCTGAAGCCTCTGGTCCTTCACCAATCTTCTCCACTGAGCTCTACTAAGAGTTCTTCTACTCTAATATTGGAACTGTACTACCTAAAAAATATTCAATAGGCCTAAATAATATATAATATAATTATTTATTTTTTAAGCTAGAATTTCTTATTTTAAGAACCCATATTCTACTTTAAGAACTAAAATTAAGCACAAACTTTCTTAATTTAAGGTTATATATACTTATTTTAATACTAAATTTTCTAAGTTAGTCTTAAATAAAAGAGAAAATGTCCTAGTTTTAAGACAGATCTAGATTTAAGACCACTAGAGACTAGATACTAGAATTCTTGCAGAGTCAAATTTGCTTACCCCATTGGCAGAATTGTTTTGCTTGATATAGGAAAAGTGTAACTTTATTTGAGGCTTTTTTTTCTTGTTCCAAGCGTGCATTTTTTGCAGTGTATAATGCTGTACTAAAGGGGTATACAGCGCGGGGTCATACAAAATGTATGCTGATAAATGTTTTGTTTTTTTTTTTACAGAAAATAAGACACGGTCATTGAATCTCAGTTTCAAATCATAATTGCTTGCATAATTTGTCTTTTGATGAAAACTGCAAACGGGTCTCACAGACTCGAACACCATACATGGGTTTAGTGGAAAACTTCATAGAACAATTTAAGCTTCTGCATTAGCATTTCATATAAATCACTCATCACTGCCACTAAGACATAATTAAATTCAAAAATATTTGCTTGCATTATCAGCTCAGACGTTACTCAAGATGCCTTGCACACCTCTACATACTTTTCATTCAGTCAGGGATATTTTTTCTTTATATGCAAACAACAAGTACAAACACACCAGCCTTCTCCAGTCACCTGTTGTTAGTTGAAGAACAAAGGCTGGCACTGTCGCTGTATGCCCTGCAACCACCCAACCAACGAGGCAGGTAATGAGGGCTCATGAATATGTATGAAAACTATCCCGAAATGGCAGACGATCCATGCTGATTGACAAACAAGATAAACAATAATAACAAGCAAGGGCAAAATGGAAGGCCCTAACAGGCATGGCCAGTCGAAAGTCATGCTGAGAAGGCCAGCGCTGAGCCCCAGCGGGGGGTGTGCAAGGGGGGGAGGGATCTGACAGAGAGCGGACAACAGGCATCTCAGAAAAAAAAAAAATGGACGATTTCAGTCAAGGACACAACCTTACATCACCCTAATCAGCTAGTAATGTGATGCTCGATTTCTAAGGCCTCTGGAATGCAATACTGTCATCTTAAACTGAGTGATGCTTCATCACTCGGAATAAAAAAAAAGTAGAAATGTGTCATTTCTACCCATTATGCATAGCAGTAGTACATACTTTATTAGCTGCCGTTGTGATACTTGTTTGTGGAACAAAAAGAGACTGTGAGGATAGTTGATTAAATAATAATCACAACCCAATCCAACATGGTTTTCACAAGATTTCTTCTGTCAGTAGTATTCCCTTGTATTTAGAAGCAAAAACATGCTGTTTGTCATCTCGTTCTTTAAATTTAAATGAACGTCTGCTCCAATACCTTCAATGAAAAGTAGAATGTAGTGTTTACATGATGCATGCATACAGAGCGCAACAAAATACAAACAGTTTAGTCTACTGACATACTACTTCTGCTGGGATTGTAAATAAATAATTTCAGCATGTTGAACATTTTAATATAATAAACTATATTTGTATATATATTTATACACTTATAAGACACTTGTTTCTGGTGACTTTATTTCCTCATAAATATATATACGTGGAGTCTACTATGGAAAGGGAATTGCACGTCCCAGAGGTGATTTTTCCATGTGCTAAAGTACTTTTGACACTTTCACAGTGTATTTAGAAATTATAAAAAAAACTACTTATTTTAAAAACGAGCGACCAACCCTGATTCGATTTCTGTGTATGAAGCTAGTGAGCACACTGTAAAGTTATATAGTCCTCTAATGCCAACGTTATGACAAAGCCAACATTAAAATAAACATGTTTGCTACATAAAAAAAAAAAAAAAAACACAGAACAGCATTCAGTTATTGTCTAATGTTTGTCCCAAATCTCACATATTTTGTCACTGAATTGTTAAAAACCTTCATCCAGTCTTGTCTTGTCTCATCTTATCTACTTACTTGGACAAAGTAAACATGATTTTCCTGTCAGGAGTGAAAAGCAGTGAAAGAGATACATTTCATTTCGGTTATGCACAGTTCATTTGTAAATGTACTTCGCAGAGGCAAAAATTATTTGTCTCCATATAAATATATTCTGCTGAAAATAGCTAGTGCTAGGATAAAAGCTGTTACAATGGAAAGATGTCTATGTAGATGTCTATGAAGTATTAAACTCTTCTGGTAACCAAATATAATCAAATGTTTTCTTTTTTTTCTTTTCTTTTTTTGGGTGTTTTGTACTTGTTGGACAACATTTTTACAAGTACATTTTTTTTTCACACACTTAAACTTTGCAAAGGGATAACAGGGTATTTGAGAGGATTCTATCCTTGTTAATTGCCATCATGTTCTTCTAATAGGAGTCACATCCTGAGACTGTGTAAAGAACAAAAGGGGAATTCAGTTCATCTTCACAAAACTGCAGGAACAACCTCAGCGATTCCATGATGTCCATGCCACAGTTTTACTAATTTCAGAGGCATATTTAGTAACCCTATCCTGAGAGATCGACACAGTTCTGACCCAAATACTTTTTTGTTGTTGGTCAAAGATATTTTATACATAAAAAGCTGCTGGTTGCAAATACTACTACTACTACTACTACTACTACTACTAATATTACTACTACTAATACTAACAATAACAATTAAAGATGCAAGCAGCGATGGAAGGGATCTCGCACGATGCATCCGCCGGAGCGAAGGCACCGCCTCCCAGCCTTTCAAGTTTTTTCACTCGTCGTCGTCAAGAGCTCGAAACAAGCTGAAAAGGCCCTTTACTAAGTACAGAATGATACAAAGCTTTACATGTGAAGACGATCCATATTGTTATACAAACAACTCATATAAAAACAAGAGTCGGTGTTATAAGATTATCATAACATTAGCATATCAATCTGCTCAGAATCACAATTAGCACGCTTCATTTTTTTCTTGTACGTTGGATGAAGTATGTGGGAGATACAGCCACAAATATGCACAAGCTATAAGCATATCGTCACTTAAGCATAGCAACTTGGACAGAAGGGCAGACTCGTAATATATATAGTGATTAAATATTTAATTATATTTGGTTTTGAATGAAATTGAAACACCTTAAAAGTGATAATAACAGTTGTTATCCTCACCCAAAATGTGCTTGTAACACGTTTCATTTTCACAACTTTAAACCGAATGTGAAAAAAAGTCGGAGTGGCAATTAACAGCACTTTAGCTTGCTAGGACTTTAAAACATACTTTTTCAAATTGGCTAATTATAGAGAGACTGATATTTTGTATAAAAAAATAATAAGATCAGTCAAAATCACAGCAGAAGTACAGTATCAAAGCCCACCAAAGTGTTCCCTGTAAATATCTGGCCTTTCACTGAACACATTAACTTAGCTGAGCTGAGGTTTGCCCTGGCATAATGAGAGCATGTGAGCTTGGGAGAGAGACGTGCAGAGGGTCATTTCCAAATGAAGGCTATTAGTGTTCATTACTCAGCTCCCCGTTGATAACGCTATACAAAGAGTACAAAGGTTGAGTCCATCTTGAATATGATGTCGATTGAATAGCTTATTAGAATTCTCTGAAAAAGTTTTGCTTCGGGCTAGCATTGAGAGCATTTGTAAGACCTCTACATAGGGAACTAGTGCAAAAAAAACAACAAAAAAAACAAAAACAAATTAGTGTTGAATTATTTAAACAACTATTATATTATAACACTCGAAAGAAACATAGGACAAAACAATTTGGCAATATGGCAAAACCCTCTTCTTATAGAGTGGGCCACAGAGAGGCCAGAAGAGGTGAACTTTAATACAGAAGAAACAAATAGAAGAAAAATAACAGGAAGGAACTGAATTAACCAGTAGGTGGAGATATTAATAAGTCTAATCAGTCAGTAAACAGAGCACACTAATGGAAAATCGAATAAATAATATGATATTATATATATATATATAGTACTATATATATATATATATAGTAACCATCAACATATTTATGGGATTCATATACAGTTTTTTTTTTTTTTTATTATTATTATTATATATATATATATATATATATATATATAGTATATATATATATTATATATATATATATATCTACTCTCTCTCTATCTCTATCTCTATCTCTCTCCTATCTCTTCTCTCTCTCTCTCTATCTCTCTCATCTCTCTCTCTCTCTATCTCTCTCATCATCTCTCTCTCTCCTTCTCTCCTCTCTCATCTCTCTTCTCTCTCCTCTCTCTATATATATAATAATAATATAAAAAAAATAAAAAAAAACTGTATATGAATCCCATAAATATGTTGATCAATATTTAAATGTCAGTATTTATTACTATGGTGCTATATAGATTTCCAGGGTGTTGAGCAGTAACTAACTACAACTAATAAGAGAGTTTCACCAGTTCGGTTGCATAGAATTAGCCCAGAAAACGCAAGCGTATGTAGCGAGATTAAGATAAGCATTATGGGCGAGCTGTCTGCAGGAAGGCCTCAAGGTGTGATCCGGGCCAGAGAACCCTCCCCTCCTTGAGATGTGGAGACAGGGGTGGCGATGGGAATTTTGCATTTCATTGTCGAATTGGAAGTGGAGTGGTTACGATTTTATATTTTAGAGCGGGCAGAAGGATTGAAAACACGTGTAGATTGTTCACCAATTATCTGATCGATCCTCCCGTTTCCCCGAGCAGCCAGGTATAGGTGGCAGAACGGGCGGCCAAGTGGGCCAATGTAGAGCGGCACAGATTGAATGAGAGGCCGGTGTTTCAGGGGGACCCAGTGCTGTAGACGCATTGCAATAATCTGTACTGAAAGATTGAGCGGAAGCTCTTGAGCAGGGCCACTTCATGCGGGGCTGGGTGTGCTGGCGACCTGCCTTCGGCTGGCTAGATAACACGAGCTGTGTAGAGCTGGGCTTGAGCTCCAGACAACTGGCTGGAGGTGCTGGGGTATTCGGCGTTCGCTTCTCATGTACATAATCGTCCAGTAAAGAGAAGAGCTGCTTGAATTTTGCATTTCATCGTCAAATTGGAAGAGGAGTGGTTATGTTTTTTTATATCTTGGAGCGGGCAGAAGGATTGAAAACACCTGTAGATTGTTCACTAATTATCTGATCCCTCCTCCTAAAATGGCGTTCACGGAACTTTACTTAAAATGTGTGCATTGAAACTTGCCTTGACGTTTGGAAATTTGGCAACGGAACTAAGTTCCAGAGGTAGTGAGTTCCACAATTAGGGTGAAGACACAAAAGGGACGACCAATTGCAACACTTGTAATGGGTCTTAGGGGTAGTAAGTGCTAGCTTACCTGCTGCACGCAGTGAACACATTGGGGTTAAAATTGCATTAATGTACATTAGTGGCATATCATGAAACTCATTAAACTAAAGTAAGAACATTATTTTGAATTCTAAATTTTACAAGTTGCCAATGCACCTCAGGTAGAATGTATGATGTCTGGCATATCTGTTTCAACCGCCTTAAAACCCAATAGCTCTTAATTTAACAATTATGCATAGTTATAATTTAACATGCATATACAGTTTAAACATATTATTAAAATAGTTAAATTGTAAAATTAAATCATAATACTGATACTACCATTTATATTTATTTTTTTTTATGACTAGTATAATTTTGAAACACATTACAGCACATTATGGCTACACAGCATACTGATATGGCAGCATTATGATTAACATTGATTAGATGTTCTAGATCAAGCACAACATTTAATTAAAAACAGAGTTGACATGCTTCTCACAAAGCCTTCTGGAAAGAATGCTGAAAACATCTAAATTAATCACTTCCTCAATCAAGTTTTTATATAGAGCTTTTTTAGCAGTTGCTTTTAAAACAGCTTCACAAAGTCCTAGTGTGGATCAGGTAGGGTAAATAGGAATTTCCTCTGTGAGGTCCCTGGGAGCCTCGCTGACTGAGGTAGGTGCTAGTCACCCTCCCAGTATAAAGAATATACAAACGTAAGATCCATCGACGAACATTTCCCCAGAGAGCAAAAAAAAAAAAAAAACTACAAAGACAAAGCAAAAACTAACAAACAAAAAACAATGGCTAGAAAATGGCATCAGCTGCAGGATGAGTGATAAATACTATATTGCCATTGATACATTACCTCAATAGGCCTTTGAAAGCTAATTACGGCTATCTGCAATATTCTAGCTTTTGGTTTTCTATTCTCTGTTTTTTTTTTTTTTTTTTGGGGGGGGGGGGGGGTGACATGAACAGTTCAAAGGCATAGATCCAAAATCACTCCCTTTGTTTAAGTCTATTCAATGAGTCACCGTTGGATAATTCGATAGAATAAAATAGGTTAAATCTAGCTATCATGAATTTGATGATTGCAAATGCTTAGAATTAGGTGGATACAACATGAGAAGACGTATCGTCCCTTATTTTATAAGAGGTCGACAGGTGAGATATATTGATGTGTGTTCAGATAAAAGCATACTTTGGTAGAAAGGAAAATTGTTTAGGGGAAGCTTTAAGGTTTTGCCCTCTTTGGTAGCCTGAATAGAACCAGGTAGAACCTGGCTTATTTAGGGCGTTGAATCAGTTATTCTGTGAGAATAAAACAACTGTGTGGACACAATGCCATCGTACAAGCTTTATCCTTTCTCACACGTGCCCAGTCTGCTGCCTCTTTCTCTTCAGTCTGTCACATGTCTTCAACGGGGCAGTGCATCTTTGTCAGTGTGCCTTTTTCATGCAGACATTTGCCTGCACCAGTGACTACAATAAATGCTTTTATCTGATTGTTTTGCAGGCCTTTTGTTGTCACTAGGATGCTGGTTCTTTGCTGGCGTGATGAAAAAATGCAAAATGACATCCACAATGCAAGAAGATCTTACAAAAATGGAAAAAAGGGACAGACTCAAAAAAATGAAAATAAACGAGACAGGCAAAGCATCATCCCTGTCAGACACAGAGAAAGAATGAAAGCAATAGAGAGTGAGTGAGGATTGCATTTTCTCCCCTGACAATGAAAAGTAAGTGTTTGAGTGCTAGGCTGTGCAGGCAAGCGTTAGATGAGCAGCTTCATGTGTTTACTGTATGGCTACTAAAACCTGGCAACCCTGCTGGGGTTTACAGATCTGTGTATCGCTGCAGGAGCAATGCATGTGTAGGATGGAGATTTGACTTAAATACATATTTTAGAAATGCTTGCTGGGTTCAGACAAACAATTCCTCATCCAACAGTGCATTTGACAAATACTGAATCCTCTTCTCTGCATGACACCTACACTTGTAGGCTAGAGTATGCCTTCACAGTCTAATGTAACACAATTGACTTTATTGAACTACATGGATGAAACGAGAAATCCAAGTTTGCCAGTGACTTTCCCCTGTTGACATAATGAATTCAGAATAAAAAGTCTGTTTTTTTTTTATTTTTTTATAAGCAATGATAATTTAATGTTCATGTATGAAAAAGTGTTATGATATTTAGGAAAAGTTAATTATCTTCACTTCTCCAAGAGTTGTTAGTTCAAGCTACCATTCTCTTTAAATCAGTGGGTTCACTGGAGGTTGCTCCTGGAGCGTTAGTGTCAACAGCTGTGTTTTTTTGTTGGTGAAGCTAATCAGTGCAGGGCTGATGGCATCATGGATTGTATCCTTAAACTGACACTCATGTACCTTTGATTTGATTATTTTACTGAATGTAAAATATGTCGAGAGCACTAGGACCACATACATCTGCTTGTTAACATGACACTCATCCTATGTAATTGTTGGAACAATTTTTTTGTCCTTTTTTTTCTTAACACCTGGTTTATGTAAACAGAGACTCCGCATAAACACTTCTATTTATATTCATAATTTATCATGTATAACCATCTTGCTAGCTTAAGACAAAGTGTCGGGGATGAGTTATCCAGATGAGTTATGTGGTATTCAATTCATGTAGGTACTTTAAGTTTACTGTCAGGAACATGGCCTGATTACATTTGATGGTGTAATTGAAGCTGCAGAAGCAACAACTCTTCTGAATCATAAAGAAACAGAAAAACAGAAGACAGAGAAAACACAGAACGACATCCACCTTATGAATGAGAAGCTAGTCAATTCCCTTTCCCACATCTAAAGCACCTCACATATCTCCAGTGAGTATGTGCCCTTAAAATCATATTCTCCACCTTGGTTCAATTACAACCTTTTGAACTAGAGGTCATTTCCAATAACGCTCTTATTAAACACAGAGCCAAGAGAACACACATTTATTTAGAAGCAATATAGAGCAGCACTTTCTTCACCTATAGACCTTATTCATTTCCTTTATGAGCATTCAATCTTCTGCTCAATCTGAATCATGAATGCGACCACTGGAACACCCATCTGGCAGTCTTCCTTTTTTAAGGAATACCATCTTCTTGATATTGTTTGAATGATGGGAGAGTGATCATGACTGGGTTGTTAGTAATGAAAAAAAGAAAAGAAAAACATGGTCCAGAGCGCTAATGTCTTGTCAGCACGACTGAGATTTTATCACCCTGCCAGCAAGCTGCTAAAAAGTCAAACCCATTACTTTACTTTACTTGCAAAACTGGACCTGCACATAACCTCAAGCTACGAAAGACGAAGTCATGCAAAACTTTTGAGTTCCTGGGATGAAGATTGAGCATTAGCAGGGGAAAAAAAAGTGAGGTGTGAGATGAGTGAGCAAGAGAGAGAGAACGAAGAATGAAACTGAGAATAGAGACAAGGGACAGAGGTATGCAGAGCTGACAGATGAATCTTCTCTATAAAGCGCAACTGAATGTGGGAAAAGGTCATCACTTTAGCTCTTCTGCTTCTGTAAAGAGCGACAGGGCTGTCACCTCAGTTCAGGCTTCCTACCAGCCAGCCCAATCCACCTGGCAATTAAAGGTCATCTCTGCTCCCAGAAACAAGGAAGAGCCAATGTGGACCAGAACATCTAAATAGGCCGTATCTTTTATACCTTTCTCCTGCTTTGAAAGAAGAGCATGGCGAATGAATCTAAATCCCTCTCTTGTATAGGTACAAAGGACAAATAAACATTTTTTTTTAGATTAAACAGTAGCAAAAAAAATTATAAAAAATAAATCAATAAATAAATAACATTAATGCTATCCCCCTCGTGGTGAAGCAAATAGTTTCACATTAAAAAAATTCATCAAAAAAACAAAAGGGTTTCAGACAAAGGGTGGTCTAATGTGAATAAGATCACATCTTTCACATACAGTTGAGGCATGTTTAATGCAGGAAACACATGCCATTAATAATTACTTCGTTAAAAAGGAACAAAAATCATACCGACAGTCAGAGTGTGAGGAGCTTCCAGAAGGATCATCAATCTTTACCATAAGACAAAGGGCAGTGGGAGGAAGGGTGTGGCAGCAGGAGTTTTGCCAAGTGCGGCCCTAAAGCAGCTTTTATGTGCGAGTAAAAGTGGAGCTTCTGCTGCTCAACTGAATTAGAGCAGACTGAGTATTGTACACAAAGCTTCACCAAGCATCGAAGATGCCTCGTTAATGAAGCTTTTCAAAAGCAGACAGTCATCTGTAGGCATGACCAATCTCTAAGCAAAGACTAATGTAGAATGCCTCCAAAGCAATTGAGAAAATTCCAATGAAAGGCTGGCTTTTGAGGAAACTGATTTATCTGTTTAGCATATTGGGATTCTTTACGTGAGTCAAAAGTTCATGTGAGAAAACACAAACACAGATGCACACGCATAGAAGCAAAAATAAATAAAGAAATAAATAAAAGTCAGAAAAATGAACATTGCATTCTTTTATGAGAACTAGTTAAAAAATGGCAATCAATCATTCTAAATGTAGTTTATTTAAAACAGATTGAAAAAATAGAAACCTAATGACGATTATAAAAATACTAAAACTCAAGTTAGATATTTAATTTATATTTAAAATAATTTTTTTATTTTTTCTTCCAAAGCCATAAAGTTTCTTTAAAGTCAGTAAATATAGCTATATAGCTGCTACGAATCTACGACTTGCAACCACAAGCATGTTATATAAGCCTTATGTGTGATCACTTTAGAGTGACCGATGTGTGAATTTATACGTACGTTTATGGTGTGACAAGAAAAACAAGGAGCACTCAAACAACTACTGCACACATGGGGAGAAAACAAAAAAGCCATTTTCATGTTCTTGTTTTTTACAAAACATTAACAATAGTTTCCCCTGTGCGGTGGATGCAAGGGGCGCATATGACCTCACGGAGACTTGTCCACATAAATGTATGTTGATGAATGACTGATAAAAAAAAATAAAAATAAATATAACAATACATGTGGCCTGTACTAGCACTTTGCAGTCCTCACGTTGATCAGTACTAATATCAAGATTCTCACATGCACATGGCTCACCTGGATTAGTGCTTCACTGAGCCGCTCCTCATCCACCTGCAGCACAATATCCCGGATCTCTTCATAGGGGAGGCGGAATGAACCCAGGAAAATAGCTGTTGAAAGAATAAAAAAGAAGATTCATTTTCTGAGCTTTCAGTTCAGTGTCGAAAGTTCAATGAGGGCTTCTTCAGAAAATCACGCAACAATGTCAATAGCTCCTTGCGTATGTCCAACTTTAGGAAAATTGGATGTTTAAACACAATTTCTATCAACAACACCAGCAGTTAAAATAGCTGCAGATTTGGGGCACTGTCACAATAATGACTCAAACTGTAAAACTTTCACTGAGGATGCAATGCAGACAGCTACAGGTGCAATTTACCCGTTGCTCAATGTGACAACCTAGACATCTTAAAATGAATGAATTGTCTGTAATTACCGCGCATAGCTTAGAGGGTGTTTTAAAAAGCATCAGTGGGAGATTGAACTTAATCGTACATTTCCATCTAAAACAGTCAGTATTCTCAGGTTAAAATTGCCTAAGAATTTGTGTACAATAAAACGGCCATGAGACTTTCAGTGTGTTCAAAAAACAATGTATTCAAGACACTACTTTTATGAGTCAACAGCAATTTCAGGAGGAGTCAGGTTGTTAAGCAAGGCTGTGTAACTATAATACGTAAGTTTCTGAAAATGTCTGAAATATGTAGTATATATGCGTTTATTGTGTTTTTTTTATGTAGTGTGATGAGGGATATTCAAGATTCTGCAGAATTAATAAGGTGGCATTTTTTTTTTATTACTTTTAAAGACCGTTAAGAATCAAATTTAAGACATACATCAGAACATCATAAACACATACAAAACCTGTTTGCATTATAAACAGCATACTTTAAATATGTGTGTGCAATCCTAAACATCACCTTAATGTTTTAAACATTTGCTAACACGTTCTCAAACTCTGGCAACCCTAATCATGCCTTTTACAAAGTTGAAAGTTTATGAGTATTTTTCAGCATTCGTGTATATGCATTTTGAGTATGTATGCACATTTTATCAATCTATGTTAACCCTTTCAACAGCATTTAATATATTTATTTTGTATTTATGGGTCTTATGTCAATATTCTGTAACACGTTGAGGATTTATGAGAAATCATGAGCCTTTTCTCTAACTGTGGTTCCACTAAATGTCACTTCTATGGCAACTCTATCCATGACTCTGGCAACTCTGAGATACAGCAAAAACGCATCAAACAAGCTTTTACATGGACATCAAAAAATACACGTGAACCTTTATTTTAAGACCAAGAACATTGAAACTAAGACTTTTTTTACTTTTAGACTTTTTAAGACCTAGCGGAAACTTGGACGTCACTAGTGAAGGCTGAATATACACTGAGGTTTCTAAAATTGTTTGAGTTTAACAGCACAATAAACCAGACCAATGATAGATGCCAACTGTAGCATGATGAGCCAATAGCATAATGAATATAACAGCCCAAAATAACAAACAAAACGTTAGTCGCTGAATGTGGTGAGTTTAACAGCCCCCAGCATGAACTTATCAAAAAAAAGTAACACAATGCTTTACTTCATCTGCTGCTTCATTAGCATAATTTAGACATTCACAGTGAGTGAATTACCCTGACTTTTTCCAATAACACATTTGACCTTGCCAGATGCATCCCATAATTAATTTATGTTTATATAAACTCTGAAATGTTTTACAACTCTGCGTGCCTAAATAAATCCAGTTCAACCAAATAGTTACAGTAATCACCCACGTTTCACTGCAAGAACCTGGGTTTACTTTGTCTTCAAAATGATTTTCTGAAGATGATGGGCTAGCATATAAAAACCTTTAGAAGATGTATCTGATTTATCAAGCATACTTACAGATGAATGTATACACGTTAAACATAAATTTATAATTAAAATACAATTTAATGAGACACTATGTTCTGCTGTGGAGGGTGACAGATTTGTTGCTGAAGTTGATGTGTAACAGCACTCCCACTCATGTTCTGGCAAAACTTATTCTGAGGCCTGCAGTTATGAGACTGTGAGTGGTGTATTAATGTAGGGTTGGAGAACTGATGTAAATCTAAAAGAGCAGGTCTTGATATCCTTCAGACATTTAAAGGATTAACATCTAATACTAAATTAAGTTGTCAAAGTTGGGTGTGCAAAGTTTTAAAAACATTTTAGAGACCATAAAAATAACAATACATTGATATTGATCTAGTGTTTATGTTTGTTTCAGCAAATTCAACTGCCAGCATTGGCTCAGGGAATCTCTTATTTTCACTTTTTATTCATGTGATATAAATTACAAGAGCAAACCAAATACACCATTTTCATGAAGAACTGAGAATAAATCTGGCTCAGACCTTTCTGTTTGCACCTTGAAATAGCAGCAGTGTATGAAATTGCGACCCAAACTTGTTTTCAGTGTATATATATATATATATATATATATATATATATATATATATATATATATATATATATATATATATATATATATATATATATATATATATATATATATATATATATAAAATAAATAGAATTGGAATGTCATATTCTAAGGCATTTTAGGAAGTGTGATTTTTATATAGGCGAGGTTTTCTCCATTCACTTTAGGAATCACAAAAAAAAAAAACCTGAACAATTAATCTGCAAAAAGTCAGGCACATAGATTACATTGTACTAGTGATGCATGTAGTTGAACTGAATATAAAGAACTGCAGAAAATGTTACACTTTAAACAAAGTAAATAAAAAAAAAACACAAAACTCAGACACAAAATATGATCTTAAGAAAGAAACGCATTTGCTTTTTCCTGTTTGAACTTATAACTGTTTCTTGGCAAAAAATAATATCAGCAGTATCATATAAGGTTAAACAACTGCAGTAAGCATGCTTTCTTGAAGCTTCACATTTATACAGACACAAGAATTGGAGGGAGATCTAAGAATTCATCTCTTTAAACATAGAGGGCACTTCTGTCTCATGAGTAAACGGTATCGATACTTAACCGCCTCCACAGATGGCTTGATTTACAACAACCCGTGTACTGTTTTAAAGGCAGTTGGCTGCATTCATGAAAACATAATGCAGGCTGAGAGGTTTCATGGCTTCTCTGGAGCTGAACCAAGGGTGGAAACTGAATACTGGGTTGTTAAATCTGCTTATGGCGCACAGAGATCTTTTGGTTATATGTGCGTTAATAGAGGAGCATAGCTTCTTGTACTGTAGCTGGTGCCTGTTTTGCTCGGTTCCTTCTACATTAATCGCACTCTTGAGACTCAAAGCATCTGCCTCTCATCTAGATTATTGTTTCAGCTGTGTATGGAGCCCAACCCAGGTTCAGAGCAGCACAACAGATATTCTCTTTACACTCGTGTTAAAATGATTTGGGGGTTCCTGTAGGATTTCGCATGGGGTCTTAGAAGGAGTGAATTCAGCAAGTTTTTCTAACCACATAATTTCACAGGCCAACAAAAATAAAAGTGCATTGTTCACTCAGCTCACAGAATGTACTCTCTGCATGCGGAGGAGATGGAGATAGATACCTTAGGGTATGAGCAAAACATAAATATCACAATTTGTCCAAGACACAAATTTCCCGAAACCCTTCAAATATGTGATTTATATAACAATACTGAAGATGAGGGAGAAAAAAATATATGGAATATAAATAAAAGAGGAAGAAGAAAATAATAGGAAGAATGAGAAGAATAATCTAAGGAAAAAGAATGATGAGGAACATGAAGAAGAAGGCAAATAAGGATGAATATGAAGGGGATGAAGTTAAGGAAAAATAATAATAATAATATGAAAAAAAGAAGAAATGAGGCTGAAGAAGGATGGAAGAAAAAAATAAAAGTGTGAGAAGAAATATGAAGATAAGATGGTGATGAAAAGGAAGAGATAGAGGAGGGAGAAAAAAAGAAGTGTAAGAAGTAGAGGAAGAAGAAGAAGCTTTTTTCCTATGTTCCTATTCCACTTTCCAGTTATTCTCAGTTTTTTTGTGTTCTATGTGTGTGATGTGTCAGAGAGGGGGAAGAACAAAGGGAAATTCAACAACACAATAATCTGTTTTTCAAATTTAGAGAAAATTAAGAAATTATGGGATAAAAAGTATGAGAGAAGATGGCTCAAATTTATTTCAGACTTAGAAGAATGCAAACAATCTCAAAACCAAATATTACAATATTTGTTACTTTGATATAGGGTTATTAAACCATTATATTCAGAAAAAAAAAACTTAAATATAATTTATTTTATGAATACCTTGACTTCTGTTGTAAAACCACAGGAGAGAATCATCGTGAACAGCAAATAATCTGTGACTGTTTCATTCACACATTCAAATTGCATTGATATAAATATTAAACTGGAATCTTATAGCTTTTCGAGTTTGCACAATAAACAAGCATGGATAGGACACACAATCAGATGGCTGCTTTTTTTAGAATTTGCAGTGAATATTTCATGACAAGTGATATTGAATATGTGAGGTCCGCTCTAACATGAAGTCAACAATTCCAAAGAAGAACACAATTGCATTCTAGTGTGAATTTCATCAATGAGAGTTCAAAGAGCTGCAGTCTCTCTTGATGACCCAATGAATTAATATACGCACACTCAGGACTCCCTGAGGATTCAAGAGGGGTGAAACGTATGGCAGAAGAAAACAGAAGAGTTGTTAATTGGCACAAAGTTCTGGCAGCCTAATCAATAATGATTACACAGCAAGATAAGCTGAGCATAACCTGTGACATCAGCATGTACTTCCTGTTGTCAAAACTACTTTTGGGGCAATTGAGTACTGTGAATAGTCTGCCAAGGTCAATATGCCTGCTCATAAAGACTATATCGTACTTCATTGTATGCTTTGTTACTTAAAAATGTATGCAGAATAAACAACAAGAGTGGTTTGTAGGAATTTAAAAAACATACTAAATCCACCCTCCATAATTCTACAATTAGGCTTTCTATGTCTTCCCTTCAACACTATAAAAGGCTGTTATCAAATTTAGAAGAACTGTGTACAGACCCCATCCCCAAAACCTGTTGCAAGGAGAGCAAATACAGGTGCATGCTGTTTGAAAATCCAACTGGATAAGAGGATTTCCAAAACCTCAAACCAAACAAACAAAGATTCAAGAAGAAAAGTGTCAATCAAAGCTTGACAGGATTCATTCATGAGCCGTACACAACAAAGACATTATGAAGATGCAGAAGTGCAAAAAAAAACCTTGTGCACACAAATGATCTGTAGGCTCCATATTAGGTGTTAAGGGACACAGCTGATGTGGAATGGAGAACTTACACAGATTCTGAGCTGTCTTGGCATCCAGAATTCGCAGCTCCTTGGCTTTTTTCTTGAATTGTGTCATCCTGTCATCTGTTTCATCCATATCCTTTTTCACTAAAAGTAAAGGGACAAAAAGACCAGAGGATTAATTATCTAAACCAGCGCACGCATCAGTCTGCCATTTTGGGAAGCATACACAGTTTCCTTAATTTAAATCAAATTTTAAACCACACAGCACTGAAAAAAAAAAAACAAAACAAAAAAAAAACATCACCAAGCCAAAGATAAATAACAATAGGGAATGTCTGGTTTGCTCAACATACATGATACTTTTGATTGCAGAAGATGACATTCATTTATCTGAAAATATCTAATGCTGTTTTATTTATTTTTTTAAAGCTGATATTGAATTTGAACACATTCATAATGCAGTTTGCCTTACATTTTGTATAATCACATAATACATATTCATGAATATTCAACAACACCTTTTTTATGATTACGAAGAAAAAAAAAAATCTGCAACATATATAATATTTTTCAGAGCAGGGTTAAATATAATGTGATACGTGTTGTTATGGTTGGGGTGGGTATCTAAGGTCTGTTTAATAATTTTTAATAATTAATAATTAATTAATTAATTAATAATTTGATTTTTATTTTAGTTTTTTATGTATTTTTATGTCAACATTGCATATTTTCTCATTTGTGTTCTTTAAACAAACCCCCAAGTCTGACATAAAAAAAAAGATAACTGTATAATTTAAAAGTCCAGTGATGCCTTTTGTGGTTTTTATAGAATGTATCTCACATGAAAGACAATATCAAGATATAAATCTTGAATAAAAATGTCTAACACAATGAGTATTAGCAACACTTTGTTTTTTGTATAGCATTTTGTATAGCATTTTTTTTTGTTATTTTATCAGATGAAAAATGTTTCAAAAATAAAAAAATAAATAGATACAAAGTGAACTTTAAATTCTGAAAAATTACAGACACCTAACATTCAGAATTTTAATCCCTGTTCTCTGAACCCAATTTTAAGAGCTAGCAATAAAAATGACATACATTCTTCTCTATTAGGTGATTATACATATGGCCCCTCTCTAACAGATTCAGGGTGGAAAGTATAAGGACAGAGAAATGCTAGATCATAGCAGAAGTGTCACGATTACACTGAGACACTGATGCATGTCTCATTTGCTTTTTATAGCATGCACATAAAAAGTACATCAGAGAGAATAGGGAAACGAGAAGGAACTAAGATAGATTGGTAAGACAAAGATTGGTAAGATATATGTATAAAACATGTGGCAAAGGGTCATTTGGTGCACGACTGCAGAGCCTTTCTCTATATTGTCCTGAGAATGTGCGGGCTAGCTATTGACAAACAGAAGCCAAGCTCTGTCAGCGCCATGGAGATAACTGTGTTATTTCAGTAATCCTAAGAAGCAGCAGACATGACAGTTTGGAAAAGACACAAACAAGCATTAATGGTTTCTGTTTGAGTGGTATTCCAGGGACAGCCTTCCTTTGAGGCCTGCTCGAAGAGATCTCTCACAGACTGACATCATGCATCAGCAAAAGACTTTGCCAAATCGTTGTCCCAGTCAAACACCAACTAAGTAAATTAGTGTGCAATCATGATTGTAGCTCTGGGACTCACCCGAGAGCGAGAGAGAGAGAGAGCGAGAGCGAGAGCGAGAGCGAGAGCGAGAGAGCGAGAGAGCGAGAGAGAGAGAGCGAGAGAGAGAGAGCGAGAGAGAGAGAGAGAGAGAGAGAGAGAGAGAGAGAGAGAGAGAGAGAGAGAGAGAGAGAGAGAGAGAGAGAGAGAGAGAGAGATACTTGGAGGGAGTGTCTATGTTTTACCAAGCTAAACACAAAAAGAAAAGTCACCTGC
Source organism: Danionella dracula (assembly GCA_900490495.1). Taxonomy (NCBI): domain Eukaryota; kingdom Metazoa; phylum Chordata; class Actinopteri; order Cypriniformes; family Danionidae; genus Danionella; species Danionella dracula. The sequence continues at coordinate 5,785,932 of UELW01000001.1, read as the reverse complement.
ATTTGGCAGATTGCTTTTGGGAGTTGGAGCACACCTCTGTGCTAATCACATCTCTGCTATTTATTTAATACCAAGAAGACAACGTCTCCAAGGAACTGATAAACAAACAAGACTCTATCTAGAAATGTGCATATGTGAAGATGCTATCAAAGCTTCTGCTAAACTTCTCATAAGCAGGTGGCTTTGCTGATTGCAAATGGCTATCATTTCTAGTAAAAATACGCATGCTATTTGGAACAGGAAGCAATGGAGTTTGTGTTCAAACTAATTGAGTAGCACGTACTTGGTATTGCCCATGCATCCTGCTACTGCCACTTGGAGATTCAAAAAAAAAAAAAAAACAACTACACAACTGAAAATAGTTATACTGTTGACTCATGTTCAAAAGAAAGAGTTTGGTATATTGCAATTGGTATTGGAATCCCTCTTGATATTATCTTGCAAACTGCACTGACCCATTTAAGATTTCTAGCAATTCAGTAAATCCATTTAGATCTTCCAATAAATGCAATGTAATAAGTTGAACTAATATCAACGTAAAGCCTTTTTTCATACTATTGAATGGCATTCCATGAAACGTCATCAAACTCAACTGAAGAGGGCACTGATAATAGGGGATATTTCCTTTTAATACAAAACTAAATATTTGCACATACCAGTATTTCAGTTGTTCTATTTACTGAAAGGGTTTCTAACAAATTGTAAATGAAAAGTATTCACCAAGAATATATTTCAGTTTAATTACATTATATGGCATGCTAATGTGATGAAGGTCTGATGGAAGGAAAATACAAACGCGTTAATTTATCATATGGAAGCCTTAACAACAAAGAACAACTATAGTCCCTTCCTCGTTTTTCACATACTTAGAAAATAATTGAGGTCTGAGGGGGATATTATGGAGAAAGATGGATGGGCGGGTTGGTAAAAGTTAAGGTTAGTGAAAAACAACATAATTATAAACCGAAAAATACCGGCAGGTATTTTTCCACTCAAGAGAGTCAAGAGTTAATTCAGTGTAACTTTCAATCTAAGTAACTTGAAGACCCGAGAACATAAAATATGTAGTGGGGCTCCCGAAGGAGTTTAACATTTTCAGAGAAGAGTTGTAAGTGAGAGAACAGCTTTCAGCCATATTAATGTGCTCCAGAAACCCCCCACCACCCCCTGAAGCGTATTGTCCCACCCTTCCACCGGCTGGCTGTCCCACCTGGGCAGCCGATGCTCTCAGCAGGATGTTCTCAACACATCCTGAGGCTCTTCAGCTGTTTGAAATCTAGAGCCCACCAGGCCTGCAACGCCACAGTTCAAATGCTGTTGGTGGAATGAAAAACAGACACAACCCAGCCCATCACTACATTCATGCATGCAAACAAGAGTTTTTGAGAGGTTCATGTTAAGCTTGCAAATTCAATTACAGTTTGGTTGAGAATCTCTGGAAAGTTTATACAAAGATCTAAATGAAAAATAATCCATCATTTCAGAGCAAAAATAAAAACATCTTCAACTCATGGATGTTTTCCTGGTTGTTTGTCAAAAGACTAAACACCATATAAACACTAATTATAATTTTTTAGCTAAACATCTATGTTTTGTTCATTTTAATACAATAACTGATATAAGTAGTTATTCATATACGTTACGATCAATCTAGTATTTTATATAATTGAAAGCCACTCTATACAATGCATGAACAATGTTTAAACATATTTCACTTTCCTGCATGGATTTTCTCTCTAGTAAACACTCACGTAGTTACTTCCTGTTTGAAAGCACCTTAAATGAAGCCTCTGTTTAAGTTCTAAATTCACCCACATTTAAAGGAATTTAAAGTGAGTGCAATTAAGTGTCTGCCAGCAGAAAGGCTTAGCTCTTAACTTTGACCCCAACCTATGCTAGAAAATCATCTTTAATGACAACTTTTCCCTTAACCCCAACACCTTTCCCAGAAACAAAAGTTTTTTTTTGTTTTGTTTTACAACACTGAGCATAGAAATCATGGATTGATTTTAATTAAATAATTAAATAATAAAACTATCTAAAAAAAGATCTACCAATAGTATCATTGGAAATGGATTTGGACACAAGTAGCTGACCAACATGGTAACAGAACATTAAATTAATTAATCAATGATTGTATCACTGATAAAACAATAATTGTAAATAAATAATTTGACACCATTCCGAAACCCAAAAAAGTTTGTCAGTAAAAAGTTTGTAAATAAAAGTGTTAAAAGATTGTACAATGATGTCATGGCTTTTGTGCATATTATTCACCATTTTTTAAGTTTCCCTTTTAGAGTACTACAGTTCAATATTTAACTGTGAAGACCATGTAATTGTCTCTGCTATCAGCTTGTCAGATAGACAGATTGTGTGGGTTCAATCCAAGAAGACTTTTAACAACAGCTAAGAGTAGCTTAAATAAAAGTTTCCTAAAATGCCTAGGCAGGCAATTCATTGAAGACAACAATGGGGGGATGTTTTTATGTCTCCTAGTCTTTAGTCAAGCTGCTGCCTTTTCACCAGGCCGCAGACGTGTATTGGCTCAGAACAATATTCAGAGTGTTGCAGTGATCTTTCTGTGATGTAATGAAGCCATATGCTATTGTTTCAAAGTGATGCTATGTTTGAATTTTTGCCAGTCAAAGGATTTGTTAAAAATATGATTTCATCATAGATTAACTATCTATCCAGTGTAAGCCGGTATACAACCTCAGCTTTGCTTACTGATGACAGACAAGTCTACTTGAAAGGTCAGGCTCCACAAGGTCAAGTCCACAAACAAAACAAAATAATAATAAAAAAAAAAAGTTCAACATGTTTTCCTTCTTGATGAGGCCATACATCTGATAGTCATTTACATAACAGTAAAACTAAATAATGAATAGCAGGTTTTTTTGTCAATCGAAAAACATGCAAACTAACCCTTGTGATGTCAAAATAATGGAAGCAGTCATGGTGTATTTTGACGGCTTTAAAAAACATATTTTATGGTTATCAGCATGTACTCAATTATTTAAGTCTTCTTGAGTAGACATTGAACATAAATAACACAAGAATACAGGACGCTGCAATACATAATGGAATAAGTGGGTCAGAAATTAATGGAAGTAGCAACCAGATGTTTTTGTTATAATACAACCATAATGATCTGAACACGTTTGGGGCATTTCAACGCAATATAAACCGCAATACATCAGAGCAATGCTACAGAAATTTGAACTATAAGAAGAAAAACACAAAGCTGAGAGGTCTCCAAGGGGAAAGCGGTTTCAAAATGTTAGTAAGACATTAGCAGTACATGATTGCTCCTGCCAACGTAATCACATGCATGTGCGTTGAGAGTACAGACATTGTTTTATGTAGAGAATAGAAAATAGCTGTTGGCTGCAACATGAGGTGAAATGTACTATCAATAACATACCTTACAATAAGAGTAGCAATAAAATGTAACAAATAACATACTCAAGTTCACACAAGCCCTAGTTTTGTGATTTTTGGACAGAAGGCAGCCCATGGGAGCTTCTTATTTTGACAATTCTTCACAATTGGGTGTAGAGAATGTTTACTGGACTCAGATTCTTCTGCTGGGACCCGGTCCATGTGATATGTCCTTCCAGGCAGCCAAAGCCTTGAGCATTAGCAAGCTAAACACTACCACATGCTCGCTTCCGGATTGGAATGATTCACCCAGAAGAAGCCACACAGACATGAATGAGATGGTGAGCAAACTACTGAAAATGCAGCTAACAGGTCTTCTTAAAATTTGTTGAATGCCCCAGTAACGTATAAGACAAAGGAGACAAAGCAGACACTGATATTCAGTTGGCAAGTGAGTCACTGGAACATGCAATGAGTTTAAAATAATCTGACTCATCTGCAAAAGTGACTGCCCAAAGCTGGTGAACTTGGGTGTGAAACTCAATTTGATTGACAAAAGAAAGGCAGACATCTCAAAAAGGAAGAAACAATGTTTTACAAGTTTTGAATTACACAAGTTTTGAGGGGGGAAACAGAAAAGAAAAGGCTGCATAATCAGCCAAAAGTATCCCAAAGCACAAAATTTAGATTTAAAAATACTGGTTTATACAAGTTTTAGCTATTTGCAGCAGACTGTTAGCCCCCAAACAATTTATTGTCTGGATGTAAGCCTCCTTTAGTGTTCCCACCATCTAGCCTATCAAATGCATGCTCATACTCTCTGAAAAGAAATCCTTTAGGAGCAAACCTGAAACCATTTCTTTTTTCTTTCAACCAAGTGAACCGGCATTGATCCGAAAAGCAAGATCAATAAGGGAAAAACGCACACAAATTGAATTTGAGTGCAAGTAGATTAATCAGTTTAGTTTGTTAATTTAGAGAAGATATTTTAGCTGAGTGTATTTTGATGATGGGCTTTAAAAAAATTGGCATCCAAAGCTGTTTGTTTAAGAGCCTGTAGGCAAAAGATCCAAGAGAAACCATCTGAATTAAAATAATTCGTATGCTAGGTTATTAGACGGCATATTTCCAATAATGACTAACCCCCTTTCTACCGTCTTGACCTTCACAGTGATGGGGTAACTCAGGCAAAGCTGTCTCGCCTCAAGGTGAATAGCTCTAAAAACAGCTGGGGGAGAGCGCTGTGCTCTCCCATCCATGCAATTATCATCATCTTTAACGATAACAAGGGAAAAGGGGCTGGTTAGCGCTAATGATAATTGTGATGGGGCACAGGTAGAGCTTGATTCCCTCGGAGGGCAATGTGATATGCCTGAGAGACTTTCAAGGCATGACCAGGTGCAGGGGTTGCTAATACACTCCAGATTCTAACGCTGGGTTCTACCGGTAGCCTGTGGAGATTAAGTGGAGAAGAGGCTGGAAAGGTCACAGTCTGACCCAAAAACCAACTGTCTCTCTAACACTTTCATTATGAAACAAAGACACTCTGAAAGAGAGAAAATAAAAGTTGGACTTGGAAATGGAACTCAGAAGGTTAGCTTAGTCCTGGTCCTCAGTCGTAAAGCCTGTTTCAAGATCTGGGACTGTGAGAAACATAGCATGGAGTGATTTTTGAGGAGAAAATATTTAAGAAAGCAAAGAATGGAGTTGATGATAAGATGATAAGATGCCCTCCACAAACATTTTGGAAAAAAAATTGTTGTTGTTTTATTAGTTTTGTCTGCTTTTTTATGTGCTTTTTTACTTGTTGGTAAAGAATGGCAGTGGAATTTCGCTTATGAAAATAATTTTTAGTATTTTTATGTGCTCTGTTTTTTTTTCTCTGGAATTGAAGGTAAGATTCTACAACAAATCAAAACTGACACTATTGTAGTTTGGAAATTAGTGTTGAGCGATATGTAATCAGGGTTGATGACTTCACAATCCCTATTAGATTGACATACCTGTTAAAGTGTGTTAGGAGTGTTTTCAAAATGCTCAAAACAGTTAAAAAATCAGGTCGCATTGTTGTGATTGTGATTTTTATTTTATTTTTTTTACCAGCTGTAAAAGCAATTAGAAAATACAAGATCTATATTTTAGCTTCGGCCATCATCCAAAACAACCCCTGTTGCCATGCTTATTAAGGAAAAAGAATGATGATTGCAAAGCACATACATATTCTTCTAGATAGATAAATCACTGGAAAACTGTCATTGAGAATTACATAAAGACCCCAAGACCCATTGGAATAATATTATGATTGGCATAGCCTTAACAGTGGTTTAGGAGTTTTTTGGGGGGTTTGGGTGTTTTCGTATCAGGAAAGTTTTTACTTTGACTCAGTTTTTTTTACCACTTCTAAACTCAATTTATAAGAGAGAGAAAAAACACCTCAGGAAGGCTGTAACATACTTAGTAATACCTAATAAATCAAAAGGCACATTAAGAAGAGATACAGCATTGATTGACATGGAGCTCAAATTGTATGCACATTCCTATGATAATCTGACAGAAGCACTATCTCCTTATAGAATTGGAGTTACAGTGAGCAAAGCTGATTTTAAGTGAATTGAATTTGAATGATGGCTTTAGTGTGAATTGAAAGCAGCCATCCATGAGTGCACTGACATTAAACCGTATCGCAAGGTCATGTGTGAGAATCCATACCGTCTAAATTTAGCAATACAAAGAAGAGAAATAATGAAGGATGGAAATGCACTGTGTCTGCGAGTACCTCAAAGGGAACTAGAACGGGTTATGTAGTTCGAAGTTGTGATCTTTGACTGCCATGGCTCAGCCATGTCTCTCTTCTCAGACTGGACAGCTTAAGAGCACTGAGAGTGTGGGAAAAATCACTCATTTGGGTTGTTAAAGCACTGCCCTCTGGATTAAGAAATACATTTAATGTGCAACAAAAAAGTGGCCGGTTTGACCTTCTTAGTAACAAATGTCAAACTTGCATTGTACAATATACAACCCAAAGGGTGGAAAGTATAAGGACAGAGATAACAGACCAACAGTTTGTTCAATTCTCTAGTCTAGAAAGTTGTTATTAGCAAACACAATACCAGTCCATCTTGAAGAAATGTGTTTATAGCCTGAACTCCTGCTGACCTTTCCCAGAGTGCATTTCAAAGGAAAACAAGACTTTGTAAGAAGGCAGTTTGTTTATACTTGGTGATCAAATTCAGCCATATTTTGATTATCAACAGGGCAGTGTATCAGGAAACATTCATCCATTAATCTTCTCAACATGCTTTTCAAACCAAACCTCATTCACATGGGTTTACATTTGTCTCCAATGGGTGAAAGCCAGGGCATCCAGCAGTACTAGTGTGTTTTTGGACTGGAAAAGTGTGCAAACGCAAAATACCCAACTTTAGTAGCCAATTAAATCAAAATCATGCACATTAAGACACAATTGTCCAACAAGTAATAGCACTAGTCCACAAATTATAATTTTACAGGCTAAATGTGTGCTTTTTTTCCTCTCTTGTATAGGCCCATCATCAAACACTATCAATATACTTAAAACCATCTTGTTCAAAAGTACATAAAATAAATTAAAATGCAAACCACATTATTCATTCCTAAATCATACATGTGTCTTTTTTTTTTTAAACACTGTTTAGTTTTGCCATCCCGCATCCAAAAGTATTTTACTTATGGATGATTAAACTGCTTAGACTGCCCCCTCATTACTTTAATATTCTGTAAATTTCTTTACTAACCTGTGACCTTGGGATGAGCAAGTAGATTTTATTTTTATTCTAAGAAAAAAAATTAAGCCATTAAGTCAATAATGTATGGATAAAAGCTGTTTGGGTAGGGGAAAATCATGTGACATGAATGAAAATGCAAAAGTTTGCCAATGGGACAACAAACATGCAAAGATAAATGAAGACAGCCTGACATTTTGCTTGTTAGTGCACATAAGTATTATCCATCAGAGTTAAATCCATAGAAGATAAAAACAGTACATTCAGCACAATCCCAGAACAGTCACAGATAAAATGCATGCATTACCACACTTCATAGACTTATAGATCTCAGTGTCAGCGGTAAACAATTCATGGATGCCTGTTTGTAGAGTCATGTGTTTTTTTGTTTTTTTGTTTTTTTCGTGTGGTTTCTTTTATAGCTCCCATTTCAATTCAATTGACATCTTGCATGCAAAGATGACAAGCTATAGCAGAAGTAGGCTGATTTATTCTGAAGATAGCGGTCATGAGTTGCATTCATACACTCTTCTGTACTCATTACACTTCATTGAGAGAAATCGGACTGATTATGAGTGTCTATGCTAATCTATTTCATCATGAGCAGTAGATCAAAGATCGGGGACAGTCATATGGTGATCGAAGAGGAGTAAGTGCAAGATGAGGTCTGAAAAAAAATCACCATGAAAACAATTATGTGCAAGAAAAAAAAATGTGTTTAAAGAATGTGGAAGGACAGCTTGTTGATTTTGAAAGCTCCCAAAGTCTAAAGTTTGTGCAGCACTGCTCGGGGTGATCAGTGAGTTGCTGGTTTGGCTTGAGTTTATGGAAGTTTGATTAATTGGTTACTTTCAAAATGTAAAAGGGTGGAAAACAGGGAGTAGCTATTGTACTAGCACTCAATCCTACCAGCCAATTATTTCTGATCCGGTTTGCTAAAAAGCTAGACCTCTCTGGTACATCCTTTAGACTCCATCTTTGATTATATCCCTCAATGTTTGCTTTAATGACAAAAGCCAGTCAAGCACAATGAATTATAATGATAGTGTGCATGATGTGCACTCGTTTTGCTTTGTGTAAAATTCAGGTTCTGCTCAGACAGTGATTACAACTCTGCCAGGACTTTAAAGTAAAAACTATGATCTGTTTCACTGTGAAACTGGAATTCAGGCATGAATTGTCCTTGCTGCTTGCTCAACTGCTACCCAGAAGGCTAGATTACGAAGCTTTATGTGTCCATCTGTTACCTACTGTCTAGATTACTCAAGTTGCATTGTCAGTAGACTGTGCTAGTCATGTAGTTAGAAGGTTTTACACTGAAAACATTTTGTTTATGTATAATTGATAAGAATAGCCTTAGAAAACATGGGCAGGTTGGTAATTTAAAGTTTGTCAGGTCCACAACTTTTGTGGTGAATGAACACAATTCTAAGCCTTAGAAATGCATGGCAGGTGTTTAAAGTGTGTTATATATGGAAAGTGATTTTTCTACAGATAACAGCTGACATACTAAACTTTTTCAGTACTCCATTTGGAAGTTGTTGTTTTCTTATGACCCTTCTAAAAGTATTAGAAATTACAACAACGGTTTTATCGCTTCACCCACCATCCACAACAACCCCACGTTACTCTTTTCCACCCATTACCTGAATTTACAACGGCTATTTTTATTTAAAAATGCTGATAGCTAACACACAATATTAATGCAAAACACTAATGGGTTGTTTTGTTGGCCCAAAATGTATTTAAAACCTCTTTAAGAACTTCTAGATTGAAAAGAACTTGATCAAAGAACAGATCATATATGTGATAAACAAATCTATAAACAACATCAAATTACAGCTGAACCCTTTCAAGCAAGGGTTGGGGTTACTTAGTTCCAGAGGATGAATGCAGATATTGACTGCATTCAGGAAACAATTCAACCCAAACAGATATATTTGAAATCACCCCAGGATTCCGGTAGAGAAAAAGAGAAGAAGTGCACTTTGAAGGTCCATGTAATATGATCACAGAATGTCACAGTTCTTTGAAGGCAGTGCAGGATCAATCGAGGCTAAGTGTGGCCGTGGTTAAGCATTCGCGCTGAAAGTCGCCGCTCTGTGATCTAACTGGATCTATTCTCTGCATCAAAGCCAGACTAAATTAAACGTGGATTACAGAAGTGAGAGCTCAGGACTCAAAAGATACCATTCATCATCAGACAGTTGTGTGGCTATCACTTATTCAGTCGCTTTCCCTTTGGCCCCATAACAATGACATTTCCTTCTAAGGCTTAGTTCACATCAAATAGTTCCTAAAAGTATTTGTGCTATCAGAGTCACGGTCATTTAAACTGAAAAAATAAAATGGATCATTTGATTGTAAGGTCAATTACGTGAAAGTGATCTTTGAACTATTATTTTAATCTATATGTATTTATTTATTGGAAGGAACATATATTTTAAAACAAACCAAATGAAAAGTCAAATGAACTACAACAACAACAACAACAACAACAACAACAACAATAATAATAATAATAATAATAATAATAATAATAATAATAATAATAATAATAATAATAATAATAATAATAATAATAATAATAATAATAATAATAAAATACTACTAATAGAAAATACAATAAAATGAAGTTACATTTTCAAATTTATGATGCAATTAACTCAAATTATATACACATTTTTAAAATATTGTTAGCTTCTATCACTTTGTAAAAAACATAATATTGTCTCACCCTTAGCGTAAATCACTTTACATAAAATGAAATGATGTGATTAAATGTAATTGTAATCATAGCAGTGGTTGAACAAACAAATTACATTAAATGTGTTTTAATCTGCAATGTATGTATGTATTTATTTATTTATATATTCATTTATGTTTGTATTCACATCATGAATCACCTTGTTTGATATTACAATTGTGTACCATTTAAAAGTTCACACCAGTCCACAGTCTTTAAACTGAATTAGTTGTTTGAAGGTTTTCCTTTAGTTTACTTACCAGCTCGGAAGTGCTACATATAGCTGACAGTGAGTTACCCTGTGTGTATTCAGTTCAGATACAAGCACACAGAAGAATAGGTTTTATTTTCTTTATTTACTAAACCTGTCAAGCATTACAGCAAGTTCATGATCCTCTCTGACTCTTGGTTTTCTCTTGATCTATTCACAAGACTCAAGCCTATGTATTCTCTCGCTCAGCATTCACAATTGTTGTCATTCAGAAGTTGAGCTCTCAAGCTGATACTGAAAAGAATTCAAAAGACGTCCACTTGAGAGTCAAGAAATGCATCCTTGACTGACACGCACTTTGTGAATCTCAGTGAGGTGCACAACAATCGAAGTAATAAAGGTCCAAACACAGACACTATCGTGAAATTGACCAAAATTTGAAATGGAGGCTGTTGCAATAGTTTGCTTGCCTGAATAACTAAAGCTTGCCACAGTTTGCCAAATAGATAATTTCATGAAACTCTTCTTTAAATCTCAAAGCATCAAAGATTGAAAAATAAGCTTTCACTGTGTGATCGTATAGATCAGGGGTCCCCAATTATATTTACCCAAGGGCAAATCAAATCTAAAATGCTTAGAACTGCAGTTTATTAAAACACAGTGTTTAAGCTTTAAAAGTAAAAAAGCTTAAATTAAACAGGAATATGCTGCAAATACTGACCAAATAGGTTCCCGAAAAATGTGAAAACACATCTAATCCCCTTATAACCTTGGTATTAATCCATTTGTCCATTAATTTAGGATAAATGGGTCACACTGGAGAGGAAATTTTTGGCACTGTACATCCAGGACAGGTCACAAATCCATTAGAGGCACCATTCACACTAAAGTTCACTATCATGGAGATCCTGAATTCCCCATTTATGATATCCTTCCTAAATTCTGATATATTTAAAATACTACATAATTTGTATGAAAATACCAAATCCTTCATTAAACATTTGTTTATCGTAAAAGTGTACTATTATGTAAATTAAAAATATCTAGCATATTTTATATTGTCAATGCATGTGTGTAATCTCACATTTATTTTCTTGGGGCTCGATGAGCATATCGAAAGACCATAGTTAAAGCTCCACCCCTGACCAATCTAAGGCACTACTAATGCAGCCCGTCTTTATGCAGAGTGAATTCGATGTCTGACCCAGAAGTCTAAGAGTAGCAGACCCGCATAGAAAACAAATTGTACTGAGGCAATAATTGCTTTGAAAACAAGGTTTGAAAGAGGACCAAGGCTGGTTCCAAAAAAAACGGACACATTCTGCACTGTCCTGAGGAAAGCATGAGGACAAAATGAATGTAAAAGTCACAATTTGAGAAGACTGAAATTAAGAGGTATTGGAAATACTTTTTTCTATAAATATGATAAACAATTCAAAAGTTGTAAAAGGTGCCATGCTAGTCAAGAGGGGTCCAATATTTATTCTAATTGCAATGCCAAAGCCATAATAGGGGGCATTAAAGTATGTATCAGTACATTAACAAATTAACTGATTTGCTAATATTTTATTAAAGGTAATTATTTCCAGTTTATAAACTTGATTACTTTGATTAGTTTTATTTGGGAATGTTTGCTTTTAATGGGGAAGACCATTAGAGAGAGGTGGGGTGAGAACTAGGAGACATAGAGAAAAAGTGAAGGGCAAAGCCAGGTTCAATACGAATGATAGGGGAGGGGAGCCATGACCGTAAATAAATGCAACACAAAACCAAAAGTGTGTATGAAGAGAAGAATAACTTTTTTGGGAAGATGTCATGGGGCATCAGGCAACAAAAATGAGAGCAGGATACTATGCACAAACTCACAGTATCAGGGCTGGAACTGACCAATAGGAAAGCAGAATATTTGGTAATGCATTGGATGCAATCACGTGATGCCCAGTGCTGTCTTCCATCCAAATTTTAAATGTCGAATATGTATTACTCGTGTGGGTTTTCCATATTTTGACATTTATTTTGTGTCACAAAACAAAATATTCTTTGCATTATTTATTTATTTTTTCTTGCATTTTCTGTAACAAGAAACATTCATATATCGGGTTACGAGTAACTACAATTTATTAATATAATTTATTTTGTATTCCACTTGTTTATGAACCCACATCACTGTTATTCCAAAAAGCAGTGAACACAATGACAAATGATAATATAACCAATGTCAGCCAAATATATATATATATATATATATATATATATATATATATATATATATATATATATATATATATATATATATATATATATATATATATATATATATTTTTTTTTTTTTTTTTTACCATTGCGTAACGTATGACAACCACAACAATGAAGGCCCGTGCTAGTCTAGTCATCTGTAACAAACATCACAACAGCTTTCTGCCCTGCTGGCTCTTATCTGAACCCACAGTTCTGGCCGAGTGGGCGATTCACCCTAAAGATGCTGCTGTGTGGAGAAACTATAGGAGGAAAGGGGTGATTACATTTGTTTGAAACTGCCTAAATGAACAAAACCAACACAGCAACATCAAACAGAGCCCAACAGAAGGAGTCTTTAATCTCCCTTGGCCAGCTCTGAAAAATCCTTCCACTGGCTCATGCGGGCACTTCATGGGGCTTGAAAGACAGCTTATGTTGAAACAGAATTGGTAATAGAAAACCGTGCATATTTCTTCCTCATCACAAGCCCACTGTTAATTCATAAATGCTACATCGTGAGTACAGATAAAAAAAAAAAAAGTTTTAAAACTGTAAACTGTAAAATGTTTTTTTTTGTAGACCTTGAAAAAAAAAAAACATGATTGGTCACATAAGAAGCAATTATCTAATACTGTACCACGGCTCTACAACGAACTGCAATCAGTTAAATTTCTGTTGAAATCCAATAGTACCTTGTAGTTATTAGTAATCATGGAAAGTAAAGTAAAAGTTTAAGATAACTAGTTATTGGTGTGTGGAATAGGAAGTCACATCCTCAGCTCTCTGTTTGTTCAGTGGCAATTACCTTGTAAGTCTAGGTAGATCAAGCAGCACAATGAATAAATAAGTACATGAATAAAATAGCTGTACTCAAACGCAAGGCCTTGGTGGTGAAAGTTATGCCGTGCGACTGACAAGCTTTTTTTGGGAGCATGACTGATTCTGAGTATGTCTGAGACAGCAATGCTCAGCGGCTGTCTCAAACTGCAACAAACAGACCATTTCCCAAGGATAGAAGGACAGAAGTTTTCACAAAGTTTTAATGATGTTTGTGGGAGGATGGTGTCAAAACAAACACATACATTCAGAGTTAATTAAAAAAAGTCTAGTAATTTTATAACTTCTAAAAGAGAAGAAAAAAATAACTATGACAAAATATATGAAGAAATAACTATAACTACGATGAAGTTTTTTGTTGAGAACCCAATGCATACTTTAAAATTAATCATAATTTTATTGTAAAAAACTCATTTTTAACAATGTTTAAGGATCCATGATTGTCTATGGATCTCAATGGAATCTTCTACAACTTATTGGAGTTAGGTTTTCTTGTTATCCATATACTTGTGTACTATTACTGTCAAAGTCCAAAAAACATTGAACGTGTATTAAAGAGAATAACTTGTATAACAAAACAGATAAAATATGTTAAACACAATGTTTTTTTTTTGTTTTTTTTTTTTGCTGACACTTGTCTTTTTTTCTCTTTTGTTAACTATTTGACTGATTTTATACAATTGGTCATTGTAAAAGGGCAATAGGTGTCTGCATTAAATATGTATACTTGGCTTGTTGCATCAATTCACTTTTAAACCAAGGTGTGTTGTAGAACTTGCATTTTTAACTGACTTTTTCTTTTCTTTTTTTATCTCCCTTGTCTTACATCATTATTGGAAAAACAGTCCATGCAAACATCCTCATGTGTGATATATTAGTTAAACCAAACAACTAAACTTGAGATTTGAAGATAAAAAAGTTTTGAAATATATTACAGTTTCTCACATGACAGGCAGCTTCGAACCTAAGTGAGAGAAGCCAGTCTTCATATTCACAAGGCTGGTAATTTCACACAGCATTTACAGCGATTCATCGTGGTTTGCTGTCTGTTAACACTTATACCTTCCTCTTGCCCACAATCATGCACTCCTACTGGGACTTCAAACACTCCTAGGCCCTCTCAATAATCTTTTTTTTTTTTTTTTTCAGTTCTAGTTCTAGGACGAGGGGCAAACTATATGGACTCCACTCAATATGCCAATGGGCCAACTTGACATACTGCTTATTATAGATAGCCACACTTTTTAGGTAAAGTACTAACTTTCTATTTCCCAGTTCGTATGAATAACAGTTTCAAAGTAGGACATCAGTTTGAGACAGAACTCTTTTCCTGACTGTCAATTTCCACCTTTTTTTGGCACTTTAGGCTGAAAACTACATCATGGCATTTAAGTTCTCTGCTATTATCCAAATCTCAGCTCAAATTAGCCATTTGACTCCTATGTGCTGTGCTTGAAGTAGATGATTTATGTTTAGCCTCAGTGTTATTGAGCTATTTCAATACCTCATCCATCCATTGTGCTACACATGTCTCCAATGTATTTTTTACACAAGTAGTCAGATGCTTAGGCTGTAACCTTCTGACTAGACCCAATTGTTATCAGCATCAGGGTTACTATCTTGAGGATGTCATTTAATGTGTTTCACAGTAAACTTAAAAGGAAACAAAGGAAGAAAAAAAAACTAGACACCCTGCTTTCTCCTCATTACAGTCAAGGACAAGGGATGATATGCCATAAACTATCCACAGGCATTTCCCAGGACATTAATAACTAACACTAGTCATTCAGACCATACAGAGCACAACCAAATTAGGTGTCAAGATGAGGCTTCAGTGCCCAACTATTACACTGTACTATGGAATAATTACTTATTTATATGGATCATTTCGAGTGCTTTAGAATTGATGAGATTGTGATAATGATGCATTCAAAAACCAGTGAAGGATTTAGTGAGATCTGAATTGCTTCAGAAGAGAAAGAAACGAAAAGATGGTTTGATCAAGAAGACGCATGAAGGTTTATGTTCACTAGCAAGGTGTCCCTTTGGAATTGAATGCTGCTATGCCATTTAGGCCAAGTGCTTTTCTATCAGATGGCCTTGGCAGGACAAGTATTCAGATTCTCTTATGTATCATAAGACTCTTTTCATGCATCAACAATTTCTAAACTAGTTCATTTTTTATTAAATTATAAAAAAAAAAATACTAGAAAAAATTAAATATATTCAAGGGCATTGACTGTGCAAGAACAACAGAAACAACAAACTTCAGAATCCCAACAACAAATGCAATTTTTTTTTTTTACAAAACTAGCGGAAAAAGAACAATAACAATGAAGATCAGTGGACCTAATGTGCAAAAAAGAACAAGAACTGATAACTGGCACATCACTGCATTAATGAGCCTATTGTGTGTTAAACAGCTTTTGTTTTTGTTGGTGTTGATTAGGCCTACCAAGCATGTTGTTTTGCTGGTCTCAGAAGCATCACTTTCATTCCTTTCAAAAATGTATCCCTTCCGAAAACTAACAGATTCAAACTCTGGTGCTTTCTCTTGGTCTCTATAAGGTTACAAGATGCATTTTGCTTGACCTTCATAAGCACTTTGGTGGGAGTCAATGTATGTATTACATATCTGTTTATTTTTTACTAATATATATTTACACAATTAAGATCAGGGCTTCTCGAGTAGTGAAGGCTACTCACAATGCACTGATTGGTTAATTTTCCAAACATTGAGACTTGTGCTTTTTTAAACATCCATCTGAACAGAGTTTCTAAGAAAGGCAAGAGAAAATGTTTTTGTTTATGGGGGTGTGCAAAAAAATAAAAATAAAATAAAAATAAATCTGGAATTGACTTTGCCCTATTAATATACACCCAAGTGACTCACCCCTCCTGTAATGCCTCTGTGCCCCACCAGGGAGGCACTCCATACTCATTGTGCATGATTTTTGGTCCTGTGTGTTTCTCTCTACCACTCTCCATGTGTTTATCTGTTTCACCTGACTCTGTATTCTCTGTCTGTGCTTAATTGTGATCCAGCTACCTTCCATCAGTCATTATTTCCTCTACTTATATCAGCCTTTTTTCCAATCTGTTTGCTGAAAGATTACATTACTCAGTGTGTTTCTCTCTGCTCTTTACTGCTCTTCTAGGAAAGAAACTGTCCCTTTCTCCAGTGTGTGCCTGTGTTTGTTACCCAGGAGGGTGTTTAGCCTTGAAGACAGTCCATAACTATTAAGTTTTGCTGTTTTCATTGTCTGGCTAGAGTTAGGGCAAGAGTAGGGTTCTCATTCTGCCATCATGGGACATTGATAACCACTGATGGAAACACTGATTAGTCCATCACTAGTAGCATCACTTATAATACAAAAATACACATTTAAAATCATGTTTAAAGCTGATTGTGGAGATTCATGCTACATTAAAAACTCTGACCCTCACAGTTTAAATCTCACACAATTTAAAGTTTTGCTCTGGAACATCTTATGCTGTAACTTTGTTAAATTAGTTTGAAGGGACTCATCTTTATGTAGCTTGGCACTGCAGCATGTTTGGCACAGTGAGAAATGTTACCCAAGAGTAAAATTCAATAGCATACAAGATTGAGTTAATAGGAATGAGCGTGTGCACAATATCAGTCCAGTCCACTTTATATTATGCAGCTTAAGCTCAGTAATTACAAACACAGGCCACATCAGTGGCTCTTGTCTGTAACTCCAGGAAAGAGGATAACATGGTTCCCTATGGGACCAACAAGAGGTGTAAACAAGTTCCCTAACTAACAAATCCCTTGAGTCAAATGAGATAAATCTGAATTGCATAAGCCCACTTCGAAAGACATTGTGTAATATGTGTGAGCGACCAACCTCTACACAAACCAGTGGGAACAATAACTGTAAAGTTAATAAAATAAGGCATATTAAAGCTGGATTATCCTCAACTATATTTAAAAAAAAAATTCCTGGATACATTTATCTCCTAGAGATCTAAGAAGTTATGGTCTGCAATATCCCTCAGTATATTGTGGAGGACAGCATGATTTGAGTCTTGAGTTCTGACTGAGATGCTCCATTGGATGGGGCTCAGTTGGCATCTCAAATAGTGAATCCAATGCCCAGTTCAAAAAAGCAGTTTGTGGTGAATTAGTTTTAAGAAATTGCACAATACCCAGCTGGAAGTTACAATCATAAGAGTGGTACACTGTGAACATAAAAGGTTGGACATCTCCTGCAACAATGCAAGCCGGTGGTTGCATGCGGTGTTTGAATGGTGCGCAGCAGGTACTAAAGGGACCAAAAAGTGGCAATAACAAAATATCCAACAGCACTGCTTCACCAGCACTCTGAAATAATAAAAAAAGGCAAGCACAACTTGTGCTCAGATGCTTGTGTCCTTTAAAAAAACTGGAATGCAGTCAATATAGAAGTTGAAATGACTCTGCTTTAGAATGTGAATAACAGATTGTTTTTTGGTGGATATCTTGGTTCTCCTCTTTCAGATGGAAATGCAGTGATAAACACAATATGAGATACTCAGCCAAATGTATTCAAGAATAATTATGTCCACTTTATTTCTCAGTACGATGCTCAAATCAGACTTCTGCAGCTCATCAAACCACTGAATAATGTGTCCAGGCACATATTCCAAACACTAAATGCAAAATACAGCAATTGCAACTCAACAAAAACTGCCACTTTTTAAAACCGAGAAGAAAGCTGATTTCATGCACAACAGGAGAACACAGAATGCTTGCTTTTAGAGGACAAGCACAATATTTTGTTTAAATGGTACAAGCATCCTCATATCAATCCAGTTTAAGCTATAACAGAGCATCATGGAGAGAGTATCATGATTGATCCTCACCAGCTGAAGCCTCACAGTGAAGATCATTGCAAATCTCGTTTTATTCCCTTCCCTGGTTACCTCAGTTGTACTTCTATCTTCAATCCGTTCTTATTCACAAAGGCCAACCACTTTCCATTTCGAATGTCAGGCTAATGGCACATAGCTGTCGACATATGCCACATCTAGGGTTGAGCAACCAAATGCCATGTTCTAGAGGCTGGGGAAATAAAAACTAATAACTATCAAGTGTGAGTGAAGCACCAAGCACATTTTGCTTTATATGCTTTGACCATAGAAATGAGAAAAGCAGTCACTTCATGAAAAATTACAATAAATCGCCCTTTCTTCTAGTGAAATGTACCAGCACTGATGGAATAGTGCTGTGAGATTCAAAGTACACCCGATGGCTTACTCAAGTTATGAGATATAATCATTGTTCAAGAACATTTAGAAACCCTTGGAAACTCTGTAAATCTTGCTAAAACTGTGACAGTCCAGACAGTCAAAAAGGATTTTGATTCCTGGACTGTGATGAGTTGTCCCACTCACCTGATGAAGATTAAAATGGGTGTGTGGTCAGAGACTCAGCAGGAGACCAAGTGACAGTTTATAGTATATCTATTTATTTTAGATAAATGTAAAACAAAACAAAAAAAAAAAGCGAAAGGTCAAAAAGAAATATGGTGATTTTCTTATTTTATGCCTTTATCTTCATTTATTGTAACAAAACCTAAATGTTCAGTTTAAACAATGTTAAAACAATGCTGCCCTCCTTTATTTTTTCTTACTCAAAGTATAATGAACAACTAGTGAAAAATTATAAAACCAAGAGTAAAGATAGCTCTCTCTCTCACTCAAAGTAGACAATTGTCTCTAACATAATGTTCACTGAAATGTAGTCAGAGAATGCTATTACACACCTTGAAACAAATCAAAAGAGACTTTAATGTTTTTAGTATGGAAATTATTAGTTTTTTTTTGTAATTACTTATACATATGTATTTATTTAAATATTTAATTTATTGTATCATTGTATGTAAAATGTCAGTTGTAACTGCATTGGGTATTCTCTAAAATATCAGTTTTGCTAACAAGACGCTCTTAAAATTATTTTCTGATTGATCCATTCTACTGACATTGACCTACAGATGATATTAACCTAACCTAAACAATGATAACTTTCTTCTACAGTAAACATGTCTTTTCACTCTTCTATTGAAAAAAAATACTGTTCTCCACGGACCATCTAGACCCACATGACATCAGCATGTTCCTAAAAATATCACTCTGTCTGTGGAGGCACACATTCCTATTCATTCAACACAGCCTCACAAAATATGAATCCAGTCATGTCGATAACAAAGCCATTCATGCTTCCTTCAATGCTTAACGCCCAAGTTTTGCCTCTAATTACACGACTTGGGTCTGTTGAAGTTCTAAAGTACGCCCTTACACTGCAGGGATGAGACTATTTGTGAGGGCAAAATTATTCACTGGAAGGCTTCAATTAGAAGAGGGGAAGAAACGCGGGTGGAACAGTCGGGGGGCTGAGAGGGGAGTTGGCAGGCAGTTGAAGACGCAACAGTAAAATTGGCTATTAAATGCTAAACTTAATCCACTTCATATCAAAGTGTGGCATTGGCATACAGCACTAAAATGACCAGATTAGCAAAGTAGTATAATGAGTTTTTAACTGTGTGTGCGAGGTCCATGTCTGATTTCTGTAAATGTAACAGAATTGAGCTGGTATTACACAAAGACCAGAAGAAACATTTGTTTGGCCACCAACAAACCAAAAATTGTCTAAAACAAATACTGGATATGTGATAGACTAGTGATCTATTAAAAATGTGCCAGAATAAAGATGAAATATAAGCAGAAGAATATTATATCCAAAATATGGTTGCCTGTTTTGAGTGCTCTTCACAAATACAAGAGAAGGAAAAAATCAGCTTTTAGGTTCACTATCCATTTAAGTATGGCCGTCAGGGTAGGAGCATCTCTAAACCTTCTGCTTTCTGGACAGAGGAACCATAGAACATCATAAATAGTCTGAGAGCAAATGTCAGTGTTCGTCAAAGACGTCATAGGCAGAGTTAAAGCAACCTGTTCTTCAGAAGAAAATCACTCACCTTAGACTTGACGTTTTCACACTGCAAACGGTTAGTTTCAATATCAAAGAAGGGGGCACAAAGCAATATCTGGTAGCTTATTATTCTTCCTTTTATTGATGGTTAAGGGGACACTGTCTTTATTGGATGTGTGTTTTTTTAGAGTATATAACGGTTCCCTTCAGGGTAAAAACGAGCTGTGAGCTTTACCTTTACAGCTCAACTTAGTGCATGGCTTACATATCCCACACTCTCTCTGATGTTTTAAAATCCCTTAATAGTAGCTAATTATACAAACTAATTTCTTTTTCTCAATGCCTATGCATTTCTATGGCTTTTTCATGAAGCTGTAAACACAGTTTCGGGACAGAATTTAATAAGCTACCATTTTAAGAGGAGCAGAGCTTGTTTTTAATGGGAGCAGAGCTTGTTTGATAAGTCTCAATTTCATCACTCACTTCATTAATTAATTATATAAACGTAGAACAAATTAGATTTTTAATAGCTTATTTTAGGGGGGGATTTGAGGACAATTAATTTACGTTGATGGAAGAGAAAAAAAAATAATGTTGCTGTGTATCATGCTGAAGGAGGTAACATGAAGCTTCAAGGATTTCAGCTTGTGACATCATGTGAGGAGGGGGAAAAAGTTGGATGCATAAACAAGAGGTGTGTTTTTTAGTATGCATTCAAGACAAAGCAATGTATCCAGTTAATAAGGATAAAGCATGTATTTGCATAATCCCAAAAAAATAAATATTAAATAAAAATCATAGCTAATTATAAATTATACACCATAAAAAGACAGCAAATTAAGTTGAATCTAAATGTATTTTAGTCATTGTGCAGTAATTCAAAGTCGTTGTGATTACTAAAAACATGTATGCAAATGTGTCATGACACATACTGTAGTTTGTGTACACTGGATGATACTAAACACGATCATTTATAATAACAAAAAGCTTTAGTGTTTGTAGGGAACATGTCAAGTTTTATTTATTATTATTTATTTTTTATTGACAACACAGCTAGATTAGGAGTAAAAGAGGGTTTTAGGTTTGAGAAGGACCATTAGGTGGAATGCTAACTCAAGTCATGCCAGTGTAACACTAGCTAAACGTCTGATGAGTTTGAATATATATATACTTGGAATATATTGTGTGTATTGAAAATGTGTTAAATAAAAAAATAAATAAGCAAATAAAAAAACAACTGAAAATTGGATTCGCTAGCTACTCGAGACTGTTGCTGTGGTAACATTCGCATGACTCAAAACATGACATTATGTGTAAGATATGTGATTGGTTGGTTGTCATGTTAGTTAAACAGCATCATGGTTCTTATGACCCAAAACAAGCTTCCAAAAATTAAAAAAAATTTGAGACTAGAAAGTAGGTAAGCAAATGTTATTTCTAAAGCACATTTTTACAGCACAGTGCAGTATAATCATCCAAACTCCAGGCTCAGCTACAGAACAAGCTGTCACCTATCAACTTCAGCTTTGTACCAGAGACTGCCAGAGTGGCCTTATTGGTGGACTGAAAAAACCCGGTGTATTTGACATAATATTATATTTCAGAGATGTTCTCATTAGATTGAGCATTCATGGTAGGACACATGAATAAAAATAATAATAAAAAAAGTAACAAAACGTGACTTGAGGCCAGTGCAAAAGCAAGAACTGAAGTAATGTGGCCATATTTATTTACCTCAGTCAGCAGCCTTACAGCAGCGTTCTGAACAAGCTGAAGCCAGGAGAAGTCTGCTTGGGAAGTCTAAGCAGGAATAAGTCTTTCAAGATCAACAAACGATAGTGTATTAGCTTTAGTCAAGCTGATAACATTGTTGTATGTATTTGTTATTTTTATATATATATATATATATTATTTTTTTCTTCAACTGAACTAACCATGTATAACTAAAATGGTGTGTACAATACATTATTATATGCAATTAACTTAGTTACTTAACATTAATTCAGATGTTTAAAATGTTTCCATCACTTTATCACATTATAATTTAATTTGAGTGTAGTTTTTTTTAAGTGTACATTTGCTTCTTAAGCTCCTACATTTTGTTTCAATTTGTGTTTTCGTTTAACTTGATCTTTGAAAAAAAATATATATTTTTTATCTGCAAACCAGCTGATAAACTATTATGAATAAGGAAGCACAAATTAACAGGATTTGAAGCCAGTGAAGAGGACATGCATTAATGCGAAAGAGCGGATGAGACAGAGAAAGTGACGCTTGACTTAATCCTATTCACAGAATTTTCACATGGCAGTTATTGCAGTCGAGGAATTCACAACATGCTAATGAGAGGGAGGAGTTGACCGGCGGCTGGGGGTTTATGTCTGTATCTTCCAATAATGCTGTTCTGCTTTTGTAACTTGGGCTATCATGTAAATAAAGGCAAAACAGTGCAGTCTGTGAACCTTTCTTTGTTTGCCCACTGCATGGATGCTAGATGCAGAGAGGCGATACTGGAATGTGGTCCCATTATGCCTCTGCTTTTCTTTTGTGAAGTGAAAAATGAAGACTTTCAACAGGCCAATGGAGAGGAGAAGGAGGAGTTAGTGAGGGCAGCAGGTGCAGGGGACAGCTAATATTTGCACAGCAGTTTCTATGACACATACTAAGTGCAATATAAAAGGGGGCAACTGTTTTCATTGTTGCTTCACAACACCCATATCAATCATGAAGCAGTTACACCCCCATTCCCCAATGATCCCAGAAGCACCAAATCATTTTATGTAAAACAATTGCCTAGACGTATGCATACACATTACAGAGTCTCATTGTAGAGGTCAAGAGTGCAACTTGTTTGCAGGTTTTTTTTTTTTATTGTTTTAATTTTTTTATTGTTTTTACTCAGTGCTGAGTAAAAGGTGCATAGGGTGCCCCAAAAATATTTAAATAAATAAAAAACATATTAAGCAACTGATTTGTAATTATTTGTTTATATAGTTTGATCATTTAAACAACTTTTAACTAACAATGTCTGACAATCAACAATAGTTCAGTGTTCAACAAAACTAGCAAGACTTCATCTTCAGCTTTACTTCTAATCTCTGTCTGGAGGCCAAAAAGTTTCCAAAGAGCTGAGGCTTTGTGTAAAGATGCCAGAGCATCGACTTTAGCTCAATCCACTTCCTGCCCTCATGTCTCACTCCACAAAGCTTACAGCACCTCCAGATAGCTTTGCGTAGCTGGCTGAGCTTTAAACAAAACTCAATAACCCAAGCTCCATGATTTTAATCCAAACAAGAAAAAAATAACATTTGCTACATATAGTTATGGCTCTTATTGCCATGCAAACAAACAACCAAAATAACTGCCGAAGCCTGACAAGCTGCCATTCCAGTCAATGTCACGGCAATCACTTGAGATTGAGAAAATGCTTCTCCAAACTGGGAAGACTTGAAGACAGGTTTGTATTTTCCCTCTGAATAAAATCGGAGTGGATCAATGTGCTCTTTGCTCTGTTTCCCTCTCTATGCGTAGTGAAAAGAGCGTGACTGAAAGGAAAAGTTGAATAGAAATCTCAGGGTCTGCCTTGAAGATTGTAGCAGTGTTACACTTACAAAAAGTTTGGAGCAGCAATTTAAGCCTCATAGAGACTGTGATTGAAAGCACATATGTCAAAATCTAATACTAGACTGGAACTGATTGACTGGTAGCTAATTGTGAGTGCACAAAGGCGTTTCTTCTTTGTTTCTTTCACCCACACTTTTCTTTCTTTCTCAATCTCCCCCCACTCAAGTCCATAGTTGGACACAAGAAATAAAAGCCTAATCCGTTTGGATAGAAAATCTATCATACAGATGCCTGGTCTGTGTATGAGGATTAATACACTGATGGTGCATATCCTTCAGCGGGTCTGATCTGTTGTTCCATCACATGCTTCAAAGGATGACAGCAGTGCATACCATCCCACAGACCACAATTGTTTTGGACTTCCATGAAAATTCAGTATGAACACGAATAAAGTATTAGAGGGCAGCTAATTAGATCTGATGGGCATGATCTGCTTTGTCAAGAAGGGTCATGAGATGGGCAGAGTGAACCTTTGCTCTGCCTCATTGGCATGTTATACGGTATAAAAAGATAAAAGCTTGCTCTTTCTATATGTCAACATTGAATGCCTGAAAACCAGCTAAACTTGATTTGAACTTACTTTCCTAAAACCTCCATTAAATGTATACTCTATGCAGGTGTGCAGATGTGCATTAAAAGAAGTAAAGAAGAAAAATGCAAAAATTAAAAAAGTTATTGATTGTTGATTAGATGAATGGATGAATGCCAAGTAATTAAAAGCAAATAAAACATATAAATAGCATATTACACTTACGTTTATTCACTTGGTGTACTGAAATTTAGAGAGACAGATCTCCTAATCTAAATAAGAAACAATTTAAAAATTAAAGAAATGAAAGAAAAAATAGGTGCATTATTTTAAGATTATAAGAAAAATCAACAAACAAAATAAGCTTAAAAATCCATGCAAAATCATTAATGTTATTATGATACAAAACTCTGCAAATGTTGAAAAGTCAAAACGAGTCTCTGAGCATCAATGACTCTCTACTGCCCCGTGTGTGGATTTGTGAGCGATTGGATGAATTTAATGCAGATAGTTAGATCATATATATTTTTTTTCACTAAACAGAATGAAACTAATTTTCCTTTTTTTTTATAATTCATATCGTTTATGACCCCAGCAGAAGGTCAAAGTGAACTGCATGAGCCCAAGGCTAACCCATATCTGCTCAGCCAGATGTAGTAGATGTGAGAGGTCAAAATGACTCAACAGAAAACATCCTACAACACAGCATGAAACATTATATCGCAAACCTCAGCAGCTAGCAGCAAGAAATACTCAATCGTTAGCATGGATTGTCTGGCTTTGCCTGCTTTCTCCAGCACAGTGTGAAGCAGAGTAAAACAGTGGTTCCACAAGCCATGGTCAATGAGCATTGGACTTGTCCTGAGGCAACGCAGTCACTGCTATCAGGAGGGAGGACCATGGGACCTACTGCTCTCTTGCTCTCTGGACAGTCATCGCGGCATGGTATTCCCTCCATCTTTTTCCCTGTAGCTAACCACATCAATAGACAGTGGCACTCTCTGGTCTTCCCTCAGGCTACAGGGAAAGAACAGCATGCTGGGACACATAGGCCATCTCTTTGCTGGTACTGTGGCTTATGATAAATCATCTACAGAAAAGCCATGTGAAATAGTCAATGAATACTGAGAGATGAATAAAAGCTGCCGGGTACCACATGGATTGTGAATAATCTTTAGATATTTTATCACACATTAGGTTAAGGCTCTAATGCCCTAATCATAAAAACAAAATTAAAAACTCCCCAGCTGTGAATGATTTGAGCTTAATATATATCAGAAAAGATTAACACAAAGAGCCCTCTGACTTTTATTCTTAGCTTCAGGGGTGAATGGATCATTTAACAAGTTTAGACATTAGATGGATCTCTTGTTGAGCTCTCCAATGAGAAGACTCATGGGATGCACTGGAGAAAATCTCTTTGTTGCTGTTTCTAAGATTCATCTTTGCTGTCACAGGAGAATGAGATAGAAAACCAAAAGCAGCTGTTAGAAAGCATCAGCATCCGTCTGTAAATTAATCGTGCCATTTTGAATGTAATATTAATTAAAGTTTCATAATCTTTGCTTAGTGAAGCTAAACATTAAAATTTACCACATTTTATAAAGTGGTAATAGTATAGTTGAGAAACTATAAAATGCTGTTTATCCCTTTGTCAAAGTAGGGTGAAGTAAAAACACAGTAATCACTTGAATTAACACTTTCATAGAGTGGTAGTCAAGTCCAACAAGTCCAGGATAGTTGATGAGTAGATAGATGAGTTTAATGAGTTACAGGTCCAAGTCAAGTCCAAAGGTTCAGACTGAGAGAAGTCAAAATGAGACTTGATTTGTGAAGCAAGGCTATTGTCTGCATGATGAGCATATTGCTATTGCTATAGTTTTTTATTTTATTTTATTATTATTATTATTATTATTATTATTATTTTATTTTTTGCATCATGAAAAAAAGTAAAGATCCAATCAAACAGGCTCTATTTTGTTTAAAGCAAACATTAAATGTGTGTATTTGTTTAAAATGTACGTTTACATTAGGCGAATAACCCCTGTCGTTGAACTGGTTCATTTGGGAAAAGTAAAGAGATTTGTGGGATAAAATCGTGTATTTTTCTCTAAAACCGAAATTATTTACAAAATACACTAGCTTAAGATCATTATAAAGTTAACTCTTTACTGTGATATTATGACAGGCACATTATAGCTGTTACTAAAACAAACAACCGAAGTACGTTGTTTAAGAAGTATACGAAGAGTTGTCTAGTTTGTGATGATAATCAGAAGTGGCATAGGAAGCAGATAAACTTACATTGTGGGACTTTCTAGATCATTCATTAAGTCATTCACTGAAATGTTATACAAGCTCTAGTTCATGGACTCGAGTACTACAGCACTACACCTTCAGCAGAAAACAAAGAATGTACAATGTCACAGTGTAATAAGGATCATCTATCTCAAATTCAATATAAACAAGCTAACTGACCTTGTATTGCTCAATGCAATTAGTTAAATTATCAGCATGACATGTTTGTTGCTTATAACAATTTCCTAGTTGGGATTCAAAACCAAAATAGGCCATGTATTAGATTTTGATTATACATTGATAGTTTCAGACAAAAAACAATAACTCATAACATCTTATGTGCATACTAAATTAAGAAAAATAAATATGATTTTATATATTTTTTTCATTAATATAAACTAGTCTGACATTATCATTTATCAAAACATGATTTTGACTGTGTTTACACTGTGCATTAATGATTACAGTATAGCATAACAGACATCAGGTATCTCCAAACTAGGAAGGATGTCCCATGAAACAGATTTCAGCTTTGAAAAGATTCAGATAAATTATATTCTGATCAAACAGTATAATGCATCAAGCTCTGGAGGAAATCCCAGCAGTCGTGCCTGCTCAGATGCAATATGAAGACAGCTAGTACAAGACCTATTAAGTGCAAGTGCAGGTTCATTTGATCATATACATGTTTGTACTCAACTCTTGACTCAGAAATGAAATGATAGGCTTCATATGAGCACAAGGGATCATAAGGAGATTTAGTGTTTAAGCTCAATGCAGTGCTGATCATAACGCAATAACTCCTTCTCTGTTACTTAAAGGCTCTGAAAAAGATTTTGGGAGATTCTTACAGACTCATTGTCACATATGAATACAAACTAGCTACATTTGTTGTTGTTGTTTTTTCTACATCATAAAACATGAGCAAATGCATCAGGACAAATATAAATTGCCTATTCAGGTTCACACACGCACGCACACACACCAACAAACACACACACACACACACACACACGCACACGCACACACACACACGCACACGCACACACACACACACACACGCACGCATGCACGCACACGCACACACACACACATATAAGCACAAATCAAAATGAAAAAGGAGGATAGGAAGAAAGTCAAGAAAAGAATATATTTGGTTTGAGAAGAGACAATGCTGCTCATTTCTCTAACCATGCGAGTATGTAATCAAGACATGATTATAGTTCTACTGCTGTAGTTATTATCTCATCTTGACAATCTTTGCAGTGTCATATTATGCTTTTTAACAAGCTGCAATAAAAACCATAGGTGGCCCTAAAATTGTTCCTGAAGGATAATCTGACAGACCTGTCATAAATTGCATATATTAGAGAATTATGTGAAAAATAAAAGTGCAATAGTGTTGTTCCCTTTTGATAATGTCTGCTTTTTAACTCAATGAATGGAGCAAATTTAAGACCACAAGCTTTTAGTCATAACCAATAGAATAAAACTTCATATACGAGCATTCAATGGGATTTCTGCAGGTTTCATAAGGTCAAATGTAAGACTTTTTTAAGAACTGCTTTAAATTTGTAAAACTGTATCTAAATCAAATTTAAAACCTATACAATGTCATAAAAAACACGTACAAATCAATATTTTTGCATAATAAACAGTATGCTTAGAATACATTGCTTGAAACCCTAAATATCATGTTAATATTGACGAAGGTCTTCTCAAACTCGGGCAACCCTACCCATGTATTTTATATTTTTGATTTACATTTATAAAAATTTTATCAACTTCTGGCAAGCATTCGTGTTTATACTTTATGCTTATATTTGTGTTGTCTTATTATTTGGCAAGTTTTACAATTACATTTACATTTAGTTTATTGTATATATTTAGTTTGCAAAATATGGGACCACTACATGTCATTAGTTGTGGAAAATATGACCAGGCATGCTGGGGTTACACCACTATTATGTTCAACATAACATTGTATTGTTGATGGTCGCAGAGATAGTCAGAAGCTTTTTTTTTTTTTTTTACATTGCATTTGAAAGATGGTGCTCGCTTACAGCACAATCTCCCTCTCACTGCACTGGGATGCTAGGACCACAGAGATCATAAGGAGCTGCCTACACAAGTACCACATGCCACAGCATCATGGGTTTACGTTGAGTTCCCACGTTCAGGTGGTAAACAGGCTCAGGTCGGCTACACTTCAGAAATGATGTTATGGTTGGCTACACTTGTTTCTTATGATTAGATTCATGGTCAAATGTATGAGCTTGTAATAGAGCAATTGCTTCTCTGTATTGAGTCATTGCATTTTTTTTGCACCTAAATTGATGTCCCAGGGAAAACCCAGGACATTTTGCTGAGAAATTTATTTTTAGTTTAAAAAAATGCAACCATTCTACCTCAATAATCTAACTTAGAAAAAAAATAAAAAACACATTTACATGTATCAGTATGTTTATGACCTAAACTGGCAATGACATCAAATCTCTTAATAATACAGTGGAGTAGGCATGTATCTTCCATAAAGCAGGTAGCAAGCTATAGGCTAGTTATACTATGTGTAAACACTGATTCAGCTTAAAATGTGTACCTAGAAATCACTTAATTAAAGCAATACACATTAGTTAATCTATTTGACAAGTAATTGACAATTTGGGCAAACATACTATGGACTAACATACTTCAGCTTCAATGCCTGGCCCTACCCGAAATGAACAGAATTTAGTCCAAACTCAACCTCTATTTTGGTCAGCAACATTTGTTTAAGCCCTAACCTGGCATGACTACTTAACTTATTTACAGTAAATGAGTGCATGCACACAGATATTCAAGAGTGGACAAAGTCCCAGTTTTCCCATACCTCAAACATAGGCCTCAGTTTCATTTGATCTGTATCTATTTGCCTCTCGCACCAATCACATGACTGAGCCTGACCTGAACCTGTCTAAAATGATAGAAATCAAGCTCAAACCTGGACTGATTTGTCAGTTTTGAGCAGAGATCTCCAATTTACTATGAACTGACATGCTGAACATTATTTAAGTATAGAAAAAATTTGAAATCCCAAACGCCTGGGCAAACCAAAAATTAAAAGTATAGCAAAAGCATAAAAACCTGAATCTAATTCTTTCAAAAAATAAATCCAAGTTGTTTCTTAGATTTTTATTTTTACATAACATATAATATGTATGAATTTTGTTGAGGACTTTTACATTTAATAACAAAAACGGAAACCTGAATGGCAAAACACATTGCAAGCTTGTGATTGAAGGATATGTATAAATAAATAAATAAATAAATAAAAACTTTTCAAATGTAAAAAATCTATCTGGATCACTAATATTCCTCCTGATGGAAGGCCAATTAAAGCAGTGTTTGGACCACATTCCTTGCATAATGTACCAGGTATTAATACATATGTCTACAAGCAATTGTTCATGGAGATCTGAGCCCTTTATTTGATTCAGCAAGCAAAGAATTTAAAGTAGCAATCGTGTTTTAATCAGCTTTGAAGCTTGAAAAATTGGTTTCCTTTCTTCTTCTTGAGTGAATTGGCAACAAATCAGTTCATAGAGACCATGGGATTACTGTAATCAGTTTGCCTTGAAAACAAATTGCCAATTTGTTAAGTAAATACAGCATACCTAAAGCTCACAACTATTATTAACCACCTTTATCAGGCTGTAAGCCATTCTCTGGGATCAAACTTTAACTCCAACTTTAATAAAGCACCAGAATAATGTAGTGTTCTAATAGTTTATATCTTTATCAGTCCCAATGCCAAGGAGGTCAGGCATATCATTCACTGTAACAAACGTCAAATGGACTTGCAAAGTGTAATGCATCCAGTCTGGTTGAAATAGTACATGGGGGACTTAGAGGAAGTTTGAGTATAGCTATGAGCATTAGCATACTAGAAAGAAAATTCTACCACTTGAGGCAAACTAGGGCTGACAAGTATTCGCGAGCTAGCCAATAAAGACATCTGACTTAAGTGTCATGTAGGTTTCTATTCAGGGATTGAAAGTTCCTCATGTCAACATCTTGCAAGTGTTCATCCATGCTAAGGTTAGAAAATGTCCTATGAAGGCAAGGCACCATGGGATGAAGTCAAAGCTTAAGGAGTGCTAAGCCAAAGCTGTGTAAAAAGACACAACCTGTTCCTGTCAAATTCAAACAAACAACCGCTCAACTCCCTTGCCAGTGTTTTCAACTATGAGAGATTATGCAAAATGTGCTACTTTCCAACATGTCCTCACCTTGAGACAGCTATGCATAATAATTATGCCAAATAATTGTAAACATTTCTCTGAATTTAGGAAAGAGGATCAGTCTTGCATTTCAAATTAGATGTTAACATTGTTTCAGTGCCTCAACTAGAAGTCTGCCCATGTTCAGACCATCGCAGCCTGCTGCCCTGTTTCTCTCTGGCCAGAGATCTGTGGCAGATGGGCAGACAGGGCCTTGGAACTGCCCCGGGGTAAGAACACAGCTCCCTGTCACCTAAGTTCACTGTGGCACCATGCACACTGAAATCAAACCACTTTATGAGTCCAAATGAGGCAATACATAAATGAGTGATGCAATCTTGACAGATTAAAGTGAAAGGAAAGAAAAAAGTCCCAGAAGCCATCTGCCCAAACAAGCTGGAGTGTCATGGCAGCACTGATGGGGAGTGAATGGGAAGGGAAAAGAAAATGGAGGAAGAGAGAAATGTGTCTGTCAAATACTTGTGGCAGAAAAAAATGCACCTGCAGTTGAAAATGTATTGTTTTGTTAAATATAACTAACTAAAAATACCAAAAGGGCATGACCACATCATACGACAGTTCTCTATATTTCAAAAATCCCCAACTGCTCTTTGAACAAAGCTTCCATGCAACAGAGGCTAAGTCACCTTAAACAACAAATAAAGCTGAAAATGAATGCTGAAAAGCAAAAATGGTGTGCTCCTATATTGCATATAGAGTATAAAAATGCTGAACCTAGCTTGCATTTTTGAGACAACAAACAGCCCACATTGAAGCTCAAGAAGTGCAGGATATAGAGCAAAACACAGCAGATCAGTTCTTGAGCAAACTTCAGAGCATGCACCTTCCCACCAGCAGCTCCCTTTAATGTGAGTGCATGTAAGACACAGATACTGGCCCACTTTTGCCAGGTAGACTCCTCCACCTCAGCACATCTCTAAAGTTCTAAGACACTGATTTTATTATTTTTTCCTTCAGTGGGTAGAGCAAAAGCTGATGCTTTCCTTTGACACTTTTTTTTAGAGAAGTAGTGGCAGAGAGAGAGAGAGAGAGAGTGGGGAAAAAAAAAGAGCCCAGAATCAAATGCTTTGCCGGCAACAAATTAGAGCTGAGCAGAGTGCTCCTTTTCAAAAGGCCCTTTACTTTGACCTTGCTTCAAGTTAAATTCAATTACAGCACTTTTCTCCAAAGAGGATATTCAGAATGGCATCGCCTCCAAGATAGCGGCAGCAACATCTGAGGGCTGTATTTCAAAAACACGTTCTTTAATATACCAACGTGCATACCTCGACACAAACAGCAGCTCTTGCTCTGTCACTGCAGATCAGTGCTGGCGCTGCTATTCTGTGTACTTTCAAGGGGTAAATTACCCTGCACTCAGGATCTGTACAACTCGCTATGATGAAAACACAACACTACTCAAAGCTGTCATGAAATCAGTGAGTGGAATCTTATAGTACAGAGCAAACAGAATATGCATGAAAAGGTAAGGAGTGTTGCGCTCCTAATTGGTTGGCAGGATGGCCTGGGTGGAAGTTTCGGTAACGGAAATAGTCCATGCTGCCTAGAAAAAAGTTGTTGCTGTCTAGAGCATGATTTAGACTAAACCTGGTCTGGTTTTAAAGAGGTAGTCAGAGTTAATATGTAGAGCACAGGCATTTGAGCTACTGATATTTAAAAATAGGTATTAAGATGACCTTCCCTGTGGAATTTCACTGAGGTGAAATAAAAATGTAAAAACTATTTTTTTTACAAACTACTAATGGAAATGTTTAAATGAACTGTTGATTAAATAATGGTACATTTTACTGACATGTGAACACTGATAACAATGTCAAACAAATCAGCAATTAAGGTCTTGGAACAGTCAGGTACAAAAAGTTGGATACAATAATATTTATTTATTTATTGTCTATGTTCACGGTAATAAACAATAGGTCTGGTTAACTACATGGAAATGCGGCACAGAAAGTAATTATATATTTAAATTTAAATTAATTACATGTTGTGGTGATTAATTATTGGAATTAATCGCATTTAGTCACAAATGCATTCCGACATTTAAAGAAGCTGTTTATTTTGTTTGTTTTTACCATTTTTTATAGAATACAAACCTATAATCACACCAGTCAGCATTTTGAATGTGTAACTGTCTCCCCAAAAACATTTTCGTCCACTCATGTCTTCTCAGAAAAAAATTGTGCCCATCTCATCAGTGGTTGGGCAGGGTGCACTGATTGTGATTATTTGTGATTCCTGTGATTATTTATTTTACTTTGTTGTAGGTAGCATGTCATCTTAATTGTCAGTTAGAAAGGTGTCTTTTTCATTAACATAAAAAAAGTGTTTCTAATAATAAATTAAATATCTTCTTCATTAAGCTGGCTCTGTGTCTGCAATCAGAACTGTCAAAGTAATAAATGTTATTGAAGCCCAATAACAAAAGCCTCGTCTCAGTTAAGCAAAATTACAGCCAGCACAGGGGTCATGATGTTTCAGGGTTTCCTCTTAGCTTTGGCTACAACTGCTATCGTGGCTAACAAAGCTAATGAGTCTGGACAAGGCTTTGGGCCTAGTGTTGCTCTTCCATGGGACCAGAATACCCTCAGATCCACTGCTTTGGGATCGATTGGGTGAAGCTAGTGTAATTGTCTGGAAAGCAATGCGGCATCATTAGTAGCTAGTCAGAGGCGGCATTTGCGGGAATGAAAGGGCAAGGCTAACAGCTTCTATGCTGTGGAAAAGGTTATTTTTAATCACCAATGAGGAATCCTGACTTTCCTCGAACTGCAGGATTCCATTCTTCCCTTGTTTACCACACTGTCACACTCTACTATTACAGCTTTCCTGAAGGTTAATTTCAGAAAAAAAGACATTCCAAAGATTTAAAGTTCAAAGATTCAATTTAAAGTTATCTATAAAAATAAAAAAGAAGAAAAAATTATGTATCAACATTTATTTCCATCCACTTTCTGCTTTTTTTTCCCCCCACAAAAAAAAGAAGAAAAGCAATGGAAACAAATCAAGAACACATGATCAAGAAAGAGATGAGCTTTAGCTCACACCATCTTTCCCTCTCATCCAGTCCATCAATCGATGCTCTGTTCCTCATCTGATAGCAGAAAGACTGACATGCATCAAACCAGCATGCTCCTATACACGAGAACAGTAATACACACATGCACTCTTTCAAAAGCTGTATCTGGGTCACAGACATTAAAATTTCAACAAAGTCCCTCTGACTTTGCAGGGAAGGTGCAGAAAAAAATAAATAAAATAAAAATCAGACAGCAGCCCTGGTGTCGCATAAGTATCATGGGGTCATGCCAGAGCCAGACTACTGTAGCCATGCCTGATAGATGCTGTGACATCAAAGAAACAGGAAGAAGGTTATGGAATGTGATAGACCAGACAGACAATACCCAGACAGAACCGGACCGAGACATCTGAGTGAGAATGGAAACCAGTTTAACGTCACAACTCATGGTTATAAGAGAACAGGCCTAGATTCTCAATGACAAACCAAATCCGGAACTCATTCATTTTAGTCTAGCTGAAAATGAATGATCTGTAGCTCCAGGACATTTTTATTTCTCCCCAAACGCCAACCTCGCTGGCTTTTGAATGGCAGAGTTTGGGATGATGAAATACATGTCATTGTAAATCACAATTTATCATTTTACTCTGGCAGGGGGTCTGTTTGTATGCTAGTTGGAGGAGAAAAGACAAAGACAGATTGTTTCTGGATTATGCACGTCTACTGTTGCAGCTACTGCATACATGGATAAACTAATCCAGGCTTTAATGACAGATGATGTTTAATCCTAGGATATTTAGTTTACTTTCACACCCCTTTCTGGACATATATGTATACTGTTGTGCGTGTAGCTTCTGTAATTAGATAAAAGCCAATCCATTTGGTCACAACAAACTCGATTCCTTATTGCTTTGTAAACTCCAGTAGCAAAATATTAAAAGTGTTACTCAGTTGTTGAATTGTTATAGTATTTCTAAATATATCTTGACAAAAAATTCTGCTATACCACATTTTATTGGTAACACTCAATGGAGAAGAGGGTGATATAGCTTCAAAGCTTTGGCACAAACACAGTGTCTGGAGTTCAGCTACACTCGGAGTACAAAACTAGATGGAAAGCAAAACTGTTTAATAAAGTCTTCGAATAAATGGCTCTTGGTATGTGTCCAAAACCTCAACATGGCAGGTATATATACAAGTTCATGAAATAACCGTGTAACAGTGTGGTTCAATGGATCCGCGGTCTTCGCCATTGGCTGCACGGCTGTTTGTGAATCTGCTTTCAAGTAACTTCAAAAGTGATATAAATTCATTGATATATCAATTACAATTATTTGATATATACATTGTGATTAGTATTTAGGGCAATTTAAAGATTAAAAAAGAAACGATTAAATAAATTAAATAACCACCACTTCTAAATTATGTTCTGTCAATGATTGAGTCAAGTGGTGAAAACATATTTGAAATGAAGTATTGCCAATAGCCAAGCACAGACAACTTAGTTAATCAAATCTCAATTTATGTAAGCTCTAAATATAATTAAATAGAATAAACATTCTGAACAATAAACCACTTCAGATTAGGGATAACTCTTTGATTTTGAAACATTTAACATACTGCTCAGAGGTGTGGGAAATAAATTACAAAAGCTCTTTACAAGCGTTGTAAATGCAATAGAAACAAGCCATCAGAATCAAACAAAATAATTAATCTTTTAAACAATGTCTAAGGCTATAAAATTGTTATCTGAGAAAAATGTGATCTGAAAGAGAAGACCACTACAATTTAAGAGGTCATTTGAACTTAAAGATGCATAACATAAGAATAACACAAAAGAGCTTTTGTATGTTTAGTCATAGTGTAAAACTATGGAACAAACAAAACTAAGAGCTGAAGGAATATCATAACTTACTACAATTTAAATAAAAACATAATAAGATTGTTGTCACAAGGTTCACAAACAGAATGGGTGAAACTTGAAGGATTATAATTACAATGATGTTTCATGTATGTATGTATGTATGATGAAATAATGAGGGTTCATCATTTCGAGTTCAAGGGGTAGAAGTTCACAAGTTAATTACTTTTTCAGAACGCAATGAGATGCTGTTGAAAAAAAAATATTGCTAAGTATACTACAGTATATATGTTGTTTACTATCATTTTCAAAATAAATATTTATGAATTAATGAATGTTTGAAGAAGTTGTTTGGGATGCATCTAACTCTAAATCCATTGAAAAAACTCTCAAGTCTCCTGGCTTACTAGTTTCCACCAGCTCGAATGCCAACAGGAATCTAAACATGAGAAGTAGAAGAGAAACACAGCTAATGTGGGTACATGTTTACAGTTATGAACAGTTAATGTTCTTTCCTATCTCTGTAAATGATGCTCTGAAGTGAATTGTACAGTACTTATCTAGGGTAAATGCCACAGAAGAAAGATATTGACTTTAATGCATCGGCTCTCCCACGCACCACTAACCAATTCTTTCATTACAGTCATTGGAACAGTATAAGAAAAAAAAAAAAGCTTTTCAGGGGAGATTAACACACTAACTATTAAATCGCTGGGTCACCAGTCAACTTGTAAAGATCCACATTAATTAGTTCACTGAATCATTCATTCTCCGTCCAAGACCATTCTCCAAGGCATCCGACATAATGATGGCACATAAATAATGAGTAACATGCAATTTGCTTGTGACATTCTAAAATGGTGTCAAATTACTATCAGCAGTTTCACCAGGGAATGAAGAGGGTCCTAATTAAACACACGTGTATTGCTTGGAAACACACGAACCTTTTTTTTCCAACAAAAAAATAACAATCAAACATAGGCCTTTCGAACACCTGAGACATACGACTTTAATGTCATTCGGAATATATTCAATTATGCAAATATGTTGCATATTGCACTATGAAAATCTGCAATGCCTTATTGTAAATAGATCTTTAAAAGTTGAAAGCAGATCTGAAGTATCTGAAGCAGATTTCCTTTTTGCCATTGTTCCAAAGAAGTGCGAAATCTGCATCTTTTGAGAGTAGACATGTTTTTTTTCGTCCATGTGGAATGGGATATATATTCCTTTCACCCCTACCAAAGCAGACTACCTCTTAACCCTTTTACCCCTAAAATGATACTGTAGTTATAAAAATGTGCCTGGTATTCTTGTCTTGTTTTTAATAATTGTGTCAGAAAATGTAGTGTTTTGCGAATATTTTTGCCAGTTTTCCTTTTCAGATTAAATAAAACTTTCAAATCTGGTAAATAGCTGTTATTATTTTTTAAAGGCTCAGCACAGTGTGTGATAACAAGCAAAGTTAAAAAAAAAAAATGATTTGAATTTTCATCAAGTTTCTCTTTATAAACAACTATAAACGTAGAGCAACAAGACTTTTGAGATTACAAAAGGGAAATGTCAAACTATTGCATCAACTAAAACAGCCTTGTTTGAAAAGGGTTGTTTTATATACATATGTGCAGGTGTTGTTTGTGTCTCTAATGCTTCGGCCTCTGCCACAGACGTCCTTTCCATCCCTCAGGAGGATTCCCCTTCATCAGAAGAATCTGTATAGATAACATTAGATAAGATTTGTCAAAAAAGAACTTGTGTTTCCACACAAAAATTAGCAAAAGATAAAATAAAAATATATAATGATTAGATGAGATAAAAATAACGAATGAAGCAATATGTTGTTGAATTCATGAGCATGAGCAGTAATAAAGCAATACTATATCATGTCAATTAGCAAAATTACAATATATATTTGAAATCATTACTGTTATAAAACTGTGAATAAACCCGGTGCATAAAAACGATATTACTTACTGTGGTTGAGATGGTGACATATTGCTGCTTTCCATCCTCTTCCACAAATCTCCCAGAGGCTGTCCTCCTCACGATCTTTGAACTTTGATCTTTGAAAAACTCATGAAAAAAAGCAACTTTGCTGGCAAGATCCTCTTGACATCTTTCTCCACTATTTACACATGTTTTTGCACTGAAATCTAACAACAAAAAACAGCAGAAGAGTGCATGGAACATATTAACAAAAGACGCTCTTTGCAGCAATCCCAGACGCAAACAAGGTTTAAAAACAGTTCAATATGTGCAATAAAAATTACATTTAAACAACATTTAAAATTAAATCTCCTCTAAAACACAGCTAAAGTATTGCTAAAGCCTTTCACACATGATCAATCACTCAGCCGTCACCGCTCTCTTACACTCCACAAATCTCCCGCCCCTGGAACACAAGTACTGTTGTCATTATCGTAAAATGTAATATCAGTCAAAAAAACTGTTTCTCAGCTTTCAGAAACTGTTGAGATTTTTTTTGATAGTGCGAAAATAACCAGAGCTACAATAGTTTGAAATGCGCAAGTCACTATTCCGCAACTGCTCCAGTGTAAAAGGGTTAAACAGACATTGACATGACAGTTACGAAGGGAACCCAAAAGCGAAAAATATGCTTTGCTTATTTGGCTTAAGCTAAACAGCATGAGGTCATACGAATTGCCGTTTAGCCATCAATACCAATTACGCAGCATCAATAAAGGAGGCAAAAACACAAACATACTTTCCACCTTTTAATTCTGTTTTCTAAATAATTTCCTTTGCCCTCTTAACATTGTAATTGGGTTTGTGTGATAATGAAGGTCACATAGACCGAGTCATCTCTTTCAACACAGAAATGGCCGTCGCTTCCCTCATTATCCAGGAATCATCTGTGATACGTCATGAAAGCCAGTCATGTTAGCTATAGAAAAGCCCCTCATCATTTCCAAAGCCGGGTTTCACTATGCCTGCTAAATATATCACCATGAGAACCCTACTTTAATGGATCCATCATTAAACAGACCTGCCTTCCTTCCAATAACAAAAAAATAAATAAATGGGATACCAAGTGCTTTGGCAGTATATCATATGGAGGGGGACGGCTGTTTCAAGTGGTTTGATACATAAACCCAGGGGAACTTTTCCTTGCTTTGTTGTGCTTGTTAGTCAACTGCAGAGATAGCAGATTGTGTTTTAATTGGAAATCCCACCTGAAGTTTTCAATAGTGTATTATAAAATGATCAGCACCTTTGGCAGCAGTGTTTTCACTATTATTATAAACTAAACTGTAGATGAGAAAGCTTTGATCTTACAAAAATCTTGGGTTTTAATATACATGAAAAAATTTAGCTGAAATGAGACACTGATCTAAATAATTACTCATAAAAAGCAGCATTTCATTTGATGCATACATTATATGCATTACATGTCAGTATAATTGGGTTACACATCAAAATCTACAGCTCTACACAGGACGGGCCTGCAGTTGAATTAATTGTTTATTTAAGCATGTTTCTGGATTGTGGGAGAAACCAAAGAAACTGGAGGAAATCAAAGGAAGCACAAAAAGAACACCATAGCTTGTAAAATAATGTAAGATTGAGTAACTAATTTATTATTAAAGAAATATAGAGAAATTTAAGAACAACCACAATGCAATTTGGTCGGCTCAGAACTGTCTATTTCTAAAGCCCAATCTATATCATATCACATTTCGTCAACAAAAGCATCTATAGTTGGTTGCTTCACTGTGCGCTGTCTATGCACTGACCAATGTTGCCATGATTGGAATTTTAAATACTAGCTAAACAAAATGCAGCATAGATGCTGTTACGACCCCAAAATGGTGGTGGTGTCTAGGGTCGGGGTGTAACAAAAAGGTAGAGGAACAGAAATGAAAACGGGAACAACAGGACACAAACAATAACTTGACAAATCAAATGTGCTTTAATGGACAGAACTGGTGTTCCCAAAGGTAAAATAAATCAAATACAAATACACACACTCCAGGGGCAGAGACTAAGGGACGCCAGGTAAAACAAAACATAAACTAACTAGAAAGTGCAGACAATTCTAAGCTAACTAAATAACATACACAAAGCTAGAACTAATCTACCCTAACTAGGAAGTTATACAATAAACAAACCTGGCGCACACCGCTAAACTAGTGTGTATAACAGAAATAAACCTACGTGCCACGTGACATTCTAAGCTGTCTCTGAGACCCTGGAAGTCAGAAGACAACGAACGTGACACACCGGGTAGGTAACAGAAGTGAACTCAAATGGCAACATAAACGAAAGCAAACACAGGGAGCAAGCACAAACAAAACGGGCGGCAACCGAGTGGAGCCACTCTCTCCACGCCGCGTGAGCTAAGGACTCCGCAGAGCCCTCGCTCCTGAACAGGTGTCGGCGCGTTCCTTTTCAACTCCAGCTGCCGCCGCTGATTCGCAAACGAGCCGAAGTGGTCCGCCTCCTCGCTGGTGATCGGCGTCCCAACTGGCGAATCAGGGGACAGCTGGAGTCACCTGCAGGAATAAGCAAAAGCGCGCGCGCACAAGCAGGCGACAGAATGAAAAAAATGAAACGCTTCAAAACGGCCAGGGCCGTAACAGATGCTAACAAAGGACTGGTTTAAATTACCATTTAATTTTATTAATTGGATAGATAACAATGCTAACTCCTAGCTAGACATAACACAGCACAGCTAACACAGTAGGGTTTGACTCCAAAGTTTGACTTCATTATCCAGTGTTTAATATGGGGCGCAAGCCAAAAAAAAACTGACTTTGGCCAATCAAAGAGCTCGTACTCAGCAACAGTTTACAACAGATCACAATGTGGTTAACACGGAGTTAAGTGAATGCTGAAGCCTGCGCAAGGGGCAATCTCTAGATAGATTGGCCTTAATATATATAAATTAGTTTGTTAGTTCCTAACTACAGAAATATTTTTTTTTCTAATATTTGTTTAGTTATATCTGCTCCTACTGGAATCCAGTTTAAGCATGTGTGTTCTTGTCATCTTCATTTCTTAAAAAAATAAATGATAAATAGATAACAATTATAAAATATTTTATTTTTTACTTTAAAATGTATGTCTATCAATGTATGTATGCTTACATTTAAAATAATAAAATAAAGATTAGACAGCAAGTGGAGCAGCAGTTTCACAAGTACTGTATGTGACACAAGGTTGGTGGGTTTCCAAGACGGTTCCTATGGAAATCTGATTTAAATCGGCCTATGAGGGTGTTGCAATCCAGGCTGAGGCAATCTTTGACAATCTTTCTTTTATTTTACAGCTTATTGATGTCTCATCTGTCTCTGGTGTGTGTGTGTGTGTGTGTGCGTGCGTGTGCGTGCGTGTGTGTGTGTGCGTGCGTGCGTGTGTGTGTGTGCGTGCGTGCGTGCGTACACCTGAAAAACAAAGTCTCATAAACACAAGCAAGAGGCTAAGACTTGTTGCTCCTGAGTGGTAAAATCCCTTATACCCCCTTCTCCTGTCTCTGATCAATGGTGTTTCCACAAAAGACACTGTTTGTTCTTGGACATAATGGATATAGTGGCTTGGTGTGTACTCAGCGTGTAATTCTGAGGGCAGGTGTGGCCACTCATGCCAGCATCCCCCACTCTCAAAACATCCAGACACACTGCAGACATGTGGAGAAGAGGGAAGGAGAGGTGAGAGAGTGTGTTGGGGCTGTTATGACAGAGTGCTATGGGTTTCTCTTCAGCCACACACAGCGTTGAACATGTGAGACACGAAGTGCCTGTTTCCCTCCGCCACAACCATCTAACAACTGAGCTCTTAATAACCCCAAACAAAAGGAAGTTATACCTCGGTGATAAATGAGAAATTCAGACACGATGAAAGGAAGATGCATAAGACAAAGAAGGCAATAAATAATGATACATGGAAAATCATCTAAAATTAGGTTAAGGTTGGAGCGTGAGAAAATGAAACTTCAGAAACGAATGAGTCTTGTCTCAGCTGTCAATCAAAGCTGCCTGCTAAACTAATTGAAATGAGTGCTGTGTTCTACTTACAATACAGCACTCTATCAGATTGCTCTACAATGATACATCTAATGTTAATGTGATGCTGTCTTGGATGTTTTTAATAGTTGTGCATCAGCCAGATGAAATCCATTGTTGCCAAACTCACTGTTGTGTTAGATGTATTGAAAACCTAATTAGTAATAACCAGTGAAATGATGCACACATTTTAATCTAATATTCAACATGCCTCAAATGTCTAAGCCAGTTTGAGAAGCAAAAGTATTGTCTATATGTATGCCCATGCAATGCCTGCTAATGTAAGAAAAAGCTCATAGATATATGGACTTTTTAAATCAAACGTAGCTTTTATTTTTCTTTTTTTTATTATTTTTACATTGCCCCTGCTATTTCACAATATATGTATTATTGCTATTGTTATTTTCCTCTAATTCAGCACAGACCCTTCTGCACAAATAAACTGGTAAAAATCCATCTTCACCCTCCTTTAATCTACTGATAGGCATATACAGTTACACAATGGCGGAGCAGTGTGCACTCCTGGGAAACATTAAAGCAGTCCTGACAGACACCATTACTAGCCAAAACCTGCACTGCCCCTAGTATTGAAATACACACCCTCTCAAGGGACATCGCATGTGTGAAAATGAATACTTATGGAATAACGCCAGAAAAGGAACAAAAATGACATGTAATTGATTCTTGATCTATGAGTTGACTTGTCGTTTAGAAGCAATTGGGGCTGTCATCGCCTATAAATGAAAATCACAGTGATGTTTACATTCCTGGAAAGGAGGGGGCTTGGATTATTGCTGGTGCAACATGTAGAATGAACACAAAAGAACTGCACCTCCCACCATGCCAATGCATGGACCATGAAAACTTACTGTGCTCTCACTGCCCTCTACTGTCTGAATATAAAAGAGGTCACGCCTAGAGTCATTCTGCTAGACATCAACTCTGCCTTTATGTGAAATGCAAATACATACTTAACATTTAAATTAAGTCTATAGCTAAATAATAATAGCAAAAAAATAAATAAATAAAATAAAAAATAATAATCCACAGCATTGACTTCATCTGCAATGTCTATTTTAAATACATACTTCATAGTCAAAGCCTTAAAAACTGATCAACAGCAAATGTAGAAATGCCTACACTCCCACACTACACGTAGAGAGAGTGGCAGACGATAGCTTTCAGGCACGGATCAATAAGGCAGAGTCAAATTGGCTGGCGGTGCTGTGTGATGGCCAAACCCTCATCATCTCACAGCCTAAGAGCGGTCCTCAATACACACTGACTGACAAGCTATCAGTTCACAGGATCAGACACAATATACTATCTCTTCACTGAGACTCAGACATGGCTGATGATAGAGGACATGTCTGGGGTGAGTTATGAACACACTGTACCACCCGGCTATAAAGCGCTGACACTCCTGCGGTAACATTAAGTCCAGTTCATTATGAGGCTAATGACAGCCATTTATCAATCATTAATCACATGCTCTGGTGCCGAATCATAGGCAAAGCAATCAGGCAGCAGACTGACATATTTAAGTATAGTGCTGCTTAGAGAGAGTCCGTCAGCAGAATCCAAAGGCAATCAATGGTGTACTACTTCAATTTTCTGAATAAAAACAAAGAAAATTATATATTTAAAAAAGTAGCTTAAAAAACAGTCATAAAATTTTATAAAAGTATACATTACTCAAATTTAACAATAACAAAATAATAA
Source organism: Danionella dracula (assembly GCA_900490495.1). NCBI lineage: Eukaryota > Metazoa > Chordata > Actinopteri > Cypriniformes > Danionidae > Danionella > Danionella dracula. The sequence continues at coordinate 5,742,465 of UELW01000001.1, read as the reverse complement.
GGTAAAAACTGAAAAACACAGGATTGAGAAGCAGCAGGAATTTCATTGTTAGACCTGAAGATTCAATTTCTTAGTGGGGGCTGTCCAGATGCGACAAGATATATTGAAGAGTGACATTTTATCTATGTCCCTACTTACATGCAGAAGATCTATCTTGCAAAACACTGATTACAGCAAAGAAATACCTGTAAAAGAAGGAATTTTATTCAAAATTATGCTAAGCAAGTAAAAAGCTATTTAAATAATTTTAATATAGAACTATAAATATAAATGCATAAATCCAAAAAATAACAAGAACACTAAATGCACTTGAATGGAAAACATAAAAAAATGAAGAAAAACAAGTAGAAATTAAAAAGCTAGATTAGGCTAAATAATTTTAGGGAAGAGGAGTCAAAAAAATACAAGCACACACATAAGTATTTCACATTTGTACTAAAAATCTTTAGAGCATGGTCTACCTGAACAAACAATGAATGTAAAGCTGTTTCACAGTGATGGTGCTTAAAGGAACTATTTCACCAAGAGACTCATCCATTTGCACCTATGCAACAGCAGTCCTAAGGGACACCAAAAACAGTGTGCCAAAACCTTGAGGCTTCTGGGAATAAGTGTTAATGCAGTCAAAACCCAGTTTTCCTGCTCCAAGAGTAGCCAAAAGTTGAAAAAAACATCATCCCCATGCCAGAGATCTTTAAAAAACACCAATGTTCCAAAACCTTCTTCCAGCTCTCATTCATTTAACCTGCCATTTTCAATCCGTCACAGACGGTGGTCGTCAACGCTGAAAAATGTAATTGCTATCGAGGAAATATTCACATTTCTGATAATGCACTCTAACAAATTGGACAAAATTAATTGAGAGAAGATTTGTTCAAGCCACACAAGCTTGAAATCAAGCCTTATTCCTATTAGCACAGGTTCCCCATCCAGCTGAGCTGCTCTCGCGGTCCTGTGCTTCACCAAAGGCCTTCCTTAATTATAATGGACAGAACAATGAGAGCACGAGTTGGCCAACTGCCAAAGCTAATGCAGCCACACAAGCGCGTATGAAAACACAGAGCACAAGTTCTCAAATTCTGAAGTGTTGTGTTAAACCCTGGGTTCAAGTATGTCTTCTGATCGCTCATGTCAACGGACATGGAATGAAAACTACAGCAAGAAGAAACGCTCAAGATTCTATGGGGTTACAAAAAGTTTTATAGCAGGCTTCAGCTTTCAGAAGAGCTTTAGGTGCTGCAATGAAAGGTAGGACAGTTCCATTTAAAAACAACGTGAACAAACTTATTTGAGACTCCTCTCACTTTGTCCAGTAGCACAAATATGATCTTATTCATATCCGATGCTGTCTTGGTTGAGTCTAATCCAATGATGGTTACATAAAAAAAAAACAATACAAAAAATACAAAAAACAAATTGTATTGGCTTCTACCTGTGATTGATATGTTATGTTATGGTATGCAAACATTTCCATAATCTAAACTTAACTATATTTCAGGAATATCATCCTGCTCAAAAAATCAATAAAAAAATTCAGACAGAACTTAAAATAAAGAATGGGGTTTTAAAATGTATGCTTTTTGACTATTTGCAATTTATCCTGTAGTGCACAACAAAAAGCAAGCTGCTGATAACAGCACCATGCAGTTATGACCCATTTGTTTGAGACACCTGAAGCGAGCATTCATGAAAAAAAGTGTGTTGGATGACTTGAACTGGTGCAAAAATTGGCCCACTGTGTTCAATAAAAACCAAACACATCGCATGCTTTACATACATTTAAATGTTATGTAGCACTTGTCTGCATAGTTTGTTTGAATTTGTATCAATCAGTGATCTCTGCATATGGTGGCTCTGAAGGACCAAAAACAACAAAAAAAACTAAAAAGTTTCTGAAAACATCCAGCCATATAAAAAATATTTAAAGAATGTAATATTTGATGTAAAAAGTATTATTATTATTAGGCATTCTGGTATCTCACTTGAAAACTTGTAAAGTGATAAAAACTCCCCACCCACCATCCACGACGGAGAAGGCTACCATCTCATTTTAAATACACATTAGACATAACAGGGTGCGTGTGGCCGCGGGGAGCGGCTGGCTACCATCCGGGAGTGGAAGACCGAATGGATGGGGTTGATTGTGTGGGTGGGGGGGGCTGCTGGTAGGGGTGTGTGTGTGGTTGAGGTTGGGGCGTGCGTGGAATCGTGGAGGGCAGTCCTGCCACGTCCAGAGTTGCCTCATATTCATATATTTAATGAATACAGCTTGAAGTTTCGCTTGCACCCGCACAATTTATGTGTTGTTTAGACGAGGAGATATATCGTCATCTGTCCCCTCCAGGAGATGTGACGTGACGCCAGCGCTTGTGCCGAAAAGAGAGGAGGAAGCTAGTCAGGTAACTTACAGAGATTGCATGAGCACAGCTCTGAAACGCCTGTCAGCCAGAAAGAAAAAAGTTGCTAAAAGTCATCAGGAACAGCAAAAAATATTTTTCAGTATTCGTTGGGTAAAGAAAAAAGTTGCTAAATCCAGCGACAAAGTTTTTAAGTTGGCAACAACTGACGAGCAGTTAGGATGGCTGCTCGGGGCACCAATTCAGAGGGGACTCCACCTCAGAACTCACTCTCTCTCTCTTGCTGTTGAATCAATACTCTGATTTATAGCGTCAGATATGTGCCAGAATTAGCACATGTAAATATGATACTCATAACTGCGATAATACGAGTCGGGCGAGCAGAAAACCGAACTGTCTCAGCACCTGAGAGAGCATCACACACTCTGTGAGCAAGGGGAGGTCTTAATTTGCACTCACGATTGTGTTTCTCTATCAAACCCTTCTCTTCTCGCTCGCTCAATCAGGGGACCCATTTACACCTTTTGAATTAAACAGTGGCAAAAACACTCAGTTTTCTGTCTAATCTCTCACTTGAAATAAGGTTAAAATACAAATTTTGCCTCTAATGTAATCAAGGTCTACTAAAATGTGATGTCCAATTTTTCCCTTTATGTCGTGATATAATACCGATACCATCTGGACATCTGGATTGACTAAGCTAAATCAAGTATGTTGAACTGTTTTGAACATTGGCAAGTGCTGTGATTAGGAGGACCATGCTATAATGCACAGAAATAGTACAAGTCTGATGAATAATTTTGTTGCCTATTTTTTCTTGGACATATTTTTTGTTAGGAATGTTTTAGTAAAATGTGTCCCTGTTTAGTAAAGTGGATAGTGAATGAGTCAAGAGTGTTGAAAGAGTAGCTGACATGAGATATTTGTTTTTGAGCCTAGTTAGCCAAAATATTTAAATTGTAGCCTCATGTAATTTTAGGAAATTGAAGAAACCCCAGCATTTAAGCAAAATTTTCACTCCGTAAGATCATACGGTGAAAGCAATCAAGATGGCTTTGACAATGTACCTCTTCTGCATGACAGTGAAACTAAAACTAAACATAGTTTCCAAAAATTTGAAACCCTATAAATTTGATTTCCTTATAACAAGAGTGATTATGTCAATTATAAAAAGAAATGAAGGTTCAGTAATCCCAACACATCTAATACAATTTTAGAATACCATCACCAATAAGCTAAGCTTCCATTTTATAGTGACCTTCTCTAACCATTCTGCAACTCACCTGTGGCAGTCTGTTTCAGCCCAAAAACTAGTAACCATGGGGATAGGTAGGTTTACAGGCATGTGAGAGGAGTAATGTGTAAGCGGAGCAAATCACACAGTTCTTGCTTATGACAAACAAGTGTCAAAGAAAATTGGATGGTGTGAAAACAGAAGGCAGAAGGGGTCAGTGTTTGGTTAACACTGGAGGTGGACTGAATGACATTGTTTGATACTTTCAATGACTCATTGAGTGTGTTTGCATGCAGTAAATACATCCCATTTCTGTCTGTCATGTAACAATTCTAGAGGAAAATACACATTCATCAAACGCTGTGCTCTTCTGATGTTTTTTTTTTTTTAAACCTAAAGCAAAATCATTTGAAGGTACTACAGCTAAGACCACTTCTTTTTAAGTAAACTAATCAAACATATCATAATGTTCAACTTTTAAAATAAAAGCAGGGATGTAAAATTTCTATGTCAAGGATAATTTTGTTGTACAAAAATGGTGTCCTTAGATTCATAATCTTAATGAATCATAATCAAAAAGGCTAAAAAAATTCCATCCACTGAAGCTCCATGAAAGCAACAGCCACTGAAAGACGATTGCTGCTGGACGTCAAATTCAATTAAAGCAAGCCTCACAGGAGAAAAGCAGATTTTTTTTGCCAAACTCATCGTATCAATGATTAAAAATTCCATCTGTCATTTGGCGTGGGTATTAGGATGTCGCACCAGGCTGTACTGGCACCCTTTCAGTCCAGACAGCATATGTTTGTTAGTCTTAGAGTCAAGACGCACAGTCATCAATGTAACAGGGGTGTGGAGATATGCAAAAGGACACAAACAAGAAGCATGTACCCTCAGGGGCTATGGCAGCATTATCAAATCCCCTCCCTGGGTCTCACTGTGTCTTGTACTTTCAGTGTTCATCCCACCCATTGGGGACATTTGGTGTTGTATTAATTACACACTCCCAGGAGCATTAATTAACACAGACACCCAACCAGACATGCAGAAGTTAACTGACATATTTTAGAAAATTGCATGCACATAGTGGTTAATCAATCTAAGAAATAATATTTAAATAGTATTTTTCATTGCATTCGATGAGAGAAAAAAAAAATATTCATATTTACTCAAGGAGAGAGCAAGAAAATACTTGTTGGCAAGTGTGAAATGCATCCCTTAATGAGTGATTAGCTATCATTTCAGTTCAGGGACAAAAAAAAGTATTTGTATGATCCCACAGTGTAAAGTTTGGTTCCACTCATATGCAAAACACCCAGCACATTACTACTACCCTGTGTCAACACAGCCAGGTGGGTCTGAAGCTAATGTTGACACAATTAACTTCCAAGCTCTGGGTCTCTCTAGCCACCCTCTCGTAACCTCTTGCTCCATGCCTAACCCTGCTTGAGATCAGCCCTCATTACTGCCTGCCATCCACTAATCTCTTTCCATAAAAATCAAGACACATCTCTATATGTGACAGTGTTTTGCTTGATTCCTTTGTTTGCTCTGTTAAGCTCATTACAAGGAAACGATATTTGACTGCAATCAGTCACTGTGACCCAATTGTGGCCCTGAAGGTAGTCGTGTGAACAAAAGAGACACTTACAATTGTCTATAATTGCATGAAAAAATATGAAATTGAATGAGCTTGCACATGCTTTTTGTGACTTTGTTAAGTTAACTTGATAACTGATAGAGTCAGTATAATTGCAACCAAACAATACCAGAAGACGATTGAGCAGAAAGAGAGCAGAGATTTAAGATATGGGCTCTGACTGAGTTCAACTGTCTCTACAGGAAGTGTGTCAGTGACAAGAGTAGTTGTATTGAGATGGCTGTGGCTACTAAAAGTCAAATATACAGTAGTTGAGATCAGATGCCGTTTAAAAAAGAAAGAAAATTAGTTAGATGGCTGATTTACAATTAGAGAATTAAGTTGGTCAGGTTAAACAAAATGGGAATTTGACACTTCAGACTTTTAGAGACTATTTTCTGTGAAAACATTCATCCCTAAAATGTATTTTCAATTTTATATAGATAGTGGAAGGTTCATTGGGAAGAGGTAATTATATTGGCTGCTGTTGGTAGTCAGGTTGCTTTCTGGAGCACAGTGATGGGCTGGCAGGTGACCTTCATCCCCAGCAGCTGGGCCTGGGATCTGTCATGGACTCTTTAATTGACCCCCTGAGAACCCTGTTCTCTTCACACTCCACTAAATTACAACATAGGTCCATTTCAACAAGAGGGAGAACATATATGATAGACATAGAAAAGGAAAAGAGATATGTTCTGATGGAATTTCACACGAAACACACAGGTTTAAATATCCATTTGAGTTGAGACCCCCTCCATCAATGTTGAGCACCTGCGCGACTGTTGCGTATCGCTGGGATAATGGACTCTGTCATTACAGGAGGGGTAACCATGCTTCAGTAGACTCAGAACAGGAAAAGGGGGGAAGGTGTCAAACGGCTGACATGACACAGACCATTAGCGCAGTTATCAACATGGAAAACACACTTTATAAGATGCCAGTGCGACAAGAAATCAGAAAAATGTTACTGAAGTAAATCGGTTCAGCGGGATTGCTTTTATAAAAGAGATTGGTGCACCTGAACGCCTCAATCATAAAATGTCATAAATATATTTTGATTACTATGAACAGCAGTAAAAAAGAATAAAATGGAAGATTATGTGAACATGATTTGACATGTCAAAGACTAATCCAATATCAGACAACGATTGAGAAAATGTAAAACAGAGAACACGATGGCTGAAGAATACAAGTGCTCTGACGCTGATGGTGTGAAATTTGATTAAAATTGAATCACGGCATATCAATCTTGGAAGGTTAATTTGTATTAACATGGCATGCCAAAAGTGTGCTTTCAATCGCCGAGCTGCCTGTGGCTTCAGAAAGGTTAATAAGTTGTTAGACCTCCGAGAAAGAGGAGGACGGGGAAAAGTGGAAGGGAGAGCTCACTTAATGTAAATTCTGAAGAGGACAAACAGCACTGACCAATTCTATCAAGAACATCTGCTCTTGTGGCTGCATCAATAGAACCCTTAAAAAGAAACTGCAAGACTGGTTCTGGTCAGTCAGAAGTCATTCTGTGAGAGAATTGACAAACCGATTAATCGACTCAATTAAAATAATTAAAATAAAATGTAGTATAGGGGTAATTATATTTGTATACACTAAAGCTTATTATTAGTTATCAAAAGATGCCCAAAAACCCTCTCACTGTGTATTGTGAAGCCAAAATTTTGAGCTAAAGAAATAAAAAAACTATCACAAACAAAGGCTACGCTAGTGTTTGTGTTACTAGTTGAGTTAATACAAGTAATACTTTCATGAAAGTCGCAATGCAAGACTTGTCTGAGCTTGATTTGACATCCCCAAAGCAAGTTTCAAGTTTCAACACTCCTGATTTTGAAGAATCACATAGCCCACATTTAACACGGTAACTTTGAAAATGAAATAAAACATCAAAATAAATGTATAGAAATTGTATCATTCTTAGGATGTAAAAATTTTCTAAAAAGTAGCAGTCCTCCATGAATATATTATTTTTATCTGAATTATTGAAACTGTAACAAGCAATTAGCTGCTGAATCAAAGTCTGTAGCAAATCTTTTTCACTGTCACAAAATGATGAAATGCTTTCTATATTGCGCCCTGTGGCTGTCCACGAATGGATTTAGTGACAAAACGAAAGGGGATAAATGTGCCAGCAAGAAGGTTTCTAGCAGCATTTCAGCAGCACAAGCCAGACACAAACACGTTCCATCGCTCCAATGCCAAGGGCTGGCCAACACCTCCGAAAATTGGACAGAACAAAAGAGAGGATGAAAAAAGCAGACAGATAAAGCATGAAAAGATTGACTGTTCTGCTGACTTGGAGTCAAAGTAAAGAAGCTGTACTCTATAACAAACAAGCTTCCCTGGGCCTCATGGTTACAACTGCTAGCAAAACGTTCCAATCATCAGCTAAAATGAGTACTTGAAAAAGATTCAGAATTATAGTTGAGAAGATTTTTCAACAGATTTCAAACTTGCAAAACAAATCCAATCGACCATATGCCAATATTGCAAAAGAAAAAAGGGAAGAAAAAAAGGCATCCCAATACAAAAACTTTTTTGCATTCTTAACATTTTACATGGTTTCAAATAACCTATCAACACACATCAACAAGTACTTAAACAACTAGTTCCACAGTTTATCAGTATGCATCACAACTAATAGTGTTAGGACAATATTTAATTGGAGATTTCAAAAACACTAACAAACTGGCCTGAATGTTAATAGTGAAATATATACTGAGACATGTATGTTTTATAAAAAGAATATAAACACAAAAAGTCAAAATATGATGTACCCTGGCTATATTAAAAGTAGAATCAACATGATTATATGTGAATCAACATAGTGTTAGCTGATCATTGGGAAACTAAAGACATGTGAATTGTTTATTTGGGAGAGCAAGGTGTTATGGTACTTGCAGTCCAAACAAGATGCCAACAACCAACATCCATAGCTGCTCACCAATAGAATAGTGAAATGAACAAAACAGTTAGGAAACATGAAAAATAGTCATTCAGACAACATTGGTTTAATAGATAAATATATACCACAAAACTTTGTTTGGCTTTCTTCAAAATAAGTACCGCAAAGAGACAAGACATGCAGAGGTCAAAAGTTGTGGGGCCAGAAACAAATACGAATCCAAATGTCAGTGTGAGGGTCAAGTATTCAGACCATATGTCTCTCGTATATCTATTAAGATCTCAAAATATCACCTTTGCTGGAGATAGGTGAATTAAATTCCAGCAAGTATTTGAAAAAGAGGTTAGAATAACATTGAATCAAACACAAATTTGAAAAAGGACCAGAATTTACAATTTAAAGCACACATATATTCAGGGTTTTTGCAGGCTCTATTAAGTCAAATGTAACACTTAAGACCTTTTTAAGACTGTTAAGAATGTCATTTATAACCTATAGTATAACATTAAAAACACATACAAAACTACTTTGCATAATAAATAGTATGCTTCAAATATATTGTCTGAAACCCTAACCAGCTCTGTGTTTTTGTTTTTGAGCATTTACAAATAATTTCTCAAACTCTGGCAACCCTATCCATGCCTTGGCAAAGTTGACTATTGATGAGCATTTTCTTGGCTGACCCTAACAGTAATTTTTTGTTTACATTTTTCAACATTTAGGAGACATGTGCCAATATCTTAGTTTTTATCTTGTGTTTTTTAGGAATTATAGACGTTTTCTCAATCTCTGTAAACGCATGTCACATGAGTTTGCATGAACATGAAAAAAATGACCTGTGAAAAAGTGATTTAAGACTTAGAATAGTTAATTGAAGCCCTTTTAACTAGCATTTATATAGTGTGGAAGCTAATTATATTATCGTCAAAAGTCTTGCAGAAGTCTCGCAAAATCCACAGTATTATTTTTGAAATTAGATACTGTTTGATTGTTGTGGTTAAAAAACAGTCCAGAGCACAATCTTTCTTTTCCCCCAAGTGACAGCAGTCTCCAATCAGGACGAGGGCTTTTGTGAAGTTTCAGATTTCCACAGTGAGGAAGGGGCTTTTCACACTCTAGAGTGTCTTGTTGATATTTGCTGACGCTCCATCTTGAGCACGAATCACCTGGATTGTTTACCCGACAGGTTGTTGAGGGAAGGTAATGGAGGGGGGAACAGAGTGTGTGTCTTCCACTGTACTCTCTAGACCTCTCGCCACACTCTCTCTTCAAACGAACCAATTCCACCTCCGCGTCCCAGGGACAAATTAAACATGATAAGATGTCACAATACAGGCCTAGAGAGGATCACACCAAGATGTGGCCTCGGCACATTTTTTGATTTGTATGGAAATTAGAAGTCAAACAGCTCGGACAAGCAATAATACTGAGTTGTGGGAAGCGTAATATTTAGCTATAAGAGAATAGTAGTCGTAACCAGTGATCCATCCATGGTCAAATAAAACATAATAAAAGTGAACACATTTATATTGTTCAAACATTATATATTTACAAGAGCATAGATCAACCGATTAGCTAAACACTAGTCTGCAATTATTGTGTTAAATGGTAGTCCTTTATATAGAATTATAATTGTATTTCTATTATAATTGTTTACACAGTCGTTCAGCAATTCATTGTAGATAGCTGAATAAAAGCACAAAATAATTTTAAAGTAATGCAATTATAATAAGTATCCCTTTGTGTACATGTAATAATTCATATTAAACATGTAATGTCATTGCATTAACATTATTAGGTTTAATCAAATATTGGTTGACTTAGCAATTTTAGCAAACATTTCCATAGCAACATAAAAGAACAGCTTACACTTTGCTAAGCTGAGCATATATCACAACAAGGAATACTTGGAAACTAGCTAATGATTCTAGAATATACAGCAAAAAAAGAAAAGACAGCATGCCTATCACTGCGACATGAGGAGGGAGCATTTATTTGAGACCCCCGAAGAGCTTGAGCGGATGGCAATAGTGCCTAAACACATTATCTTTCACTGTTAAACCCAAAAGGAAAAGATATAAGCTCATGAGAGGCTGTTTTTATTTCTGTGTTGTTGTTGTTGTTGTTTTTGTTGTTTACTTCAATTAGCTTGTTTTTTTGATTAACCTAAGTTGAACTAAAAACTGTAATTGATCGAGAAGGATCTGTCTGCAGACACGCAGTCTAATACTGTCAGTATTACATCTCTAGTTTTCACAGGCCTGCTCTCCGTGTACATTTCAGTGGTAAACACTGTGACATAAATATAAATAACAACTAGCAAGAAGTCATTTTGCTTGTCACTTATATATTGGAACATTAGAACACTCACAATCTGTAACAGCCATTTTCTGTCTACCCACTAATTTGCTTGTCCTTACTTGTTGACAATCACTCAAAATATGATCTAAAGCCCGCCCCCATCTTTCATTGGTTAACCAAGATGACTGGTAAACCAACATGGCAATCACTTGGGTTGCAGACAAGCTACATTTTATTTTCTTAAGGTACTGCATATGTAACAGTACGCAAGGGTCTTTGAGTCAACCAGCCTTCTTGAGAGTTTGTAGATCAAATCACATTCCACAATTTTTTTGTACAAGAGAACGAAGCAAGAAAAGATGGCAATAGAACAAGTAGCAGGACCATTTTTACTATGATGCAAACAATCCCTTTTAGTCTATGTATGCCTTTCATTTAGTCACTTTTCTAGACTAACAATGAAAGACACAGGTCCCCTTAACTCACCATCTTGAAAGTTATGAGTAAACTAGTGCTCTAAAACAGTTAAACTGAATATTTTTGACTTTGTGAAAGAAACTGTATTCCTTTAGAATCTATTACAATAATTACAATAAAGCAGCAGTTTTGATCCGACACTGAAAAGTACAGCACTTGTAGGTCCCTGATTATATGTCAAATGTAATTTTAATAATATTAAATTATAATGAAATAGTCAGCAATTTCTCTCAATGTAAGCCCTTTTTCTTTCATGACATTGGTCTGTTAAGTAAGTTCAGTTCAGCTTCATTCAGTGTCATCTACTCTCCTATCAATGTCTAACAAATTAGGGCCATATTTTTTTCTGATGTGGAGAAAATAGATCAGAACTGAAGGAGTTACTACATTTCTTTAAGAGTAGTTCTTTTTTTTTTTACAAAAATGTTGTTGCACGGTGTTATTTAATTGTGTCGTTTTTTTTTTCTATTTTAACACGAGAAGTCGGTTTCATACATGTAATTTCTACTTAATCTTCAAAACTAACTAACCCACAGTCCAAAGAGACAATCAATAAGTAGATGGGAGTCAAGTAGTTTTTTTTGTTTGTTTGTGGGGTTTTTTTTTTTCAAGTAGTTTAAACTTTAGCAGTTTACACCTTCTCAGGCAGGTATAACCGTAATGCAATATTCAAATTTTATTGTAAACGCAGTAAATTCCAATATCATTCTGCTCTGACACTAAATGATTAAAGTCAGTGGGACATCAGAGTGCAATGATATGATTCAAAAACTATGGGGTGTCCCTCTCGAAATGCACTGACTTCTATAACCAGGTCACTCCCTGTGGCCTCTGTAATGCACAATAAACTCATTACAGCCCATTAATATTTAACCATCTAATTTTCCTGCATGTGTGATTTATTAGAAAACTGCTAAATTAAGCAAGACTTCAGGCCTTAGCTCAGCCGGAGCACAGTAGGCAAACAAATAAAAAATTGCACAAGCCACATTGCTTTATTGAGACAAATCTGCCCCGTGTATGAAAGCAATTAGACTCTTCTCAGAGGCATCCACCCAAAAATTTGGAATCAGTGCCATACTATTCCAGAATGATAAATGTTTTAAACTTGTCATACTCGAAGAAGCCTAAATCAAGAGATATCCTCTTCAAGGGTTAAAGATTAATTGAACAGATTACAGGGAGAATATTTGAAATTAAAAATGCAATCTGATCATAAATGTATTATAAATTTATCTAGCAGTTTTTAATGTCTGTGTTTATAAAAACGCTGCCGCCTAGATAAGCATCTTTCTGAAAAAAAAAAACATTCAGTAAACAAGGGTATTGTGTGAAAGTATAAGAGCATTATGTGTGCACTTGACTTTTTAGTTCAAGACCGGGTAGACATGGGTCCAGATGGACGTGTTGATGTCCAAGGATCAGTGGTTTTCTGGAGTGATGAAAGAGAAAGAGAGATGAGGGGAGAGCCAGAGTCATACAGACTGAGTTACACTGGCAGATGCTTCCATTCGCAATAAACAGCATCAGCAATAAACAGTTCTGTCCTTAGGGGAGAAAAGTGGAATGATCTAACCCACTGTTCAAAGTGCTTTGGCACGCTGCTTATCAAAAGCCTCCTTTATTATTTTACTGTGGCATTAAGACCAATCTGTTAATATGGGCCAGGCTGCAGAACGATACCACTGAAATCTGCATTAATCTGCCTCAGGGCTGAATAGGATTGGCTGGTATAGAAAAAAAAATGCAATTTTAATCATAAAACACTTTTGTGATATAGCTTATCACGGAAAAACTCAAGGACTCTGATTTCCTCAGATATCACAATATTCTATTAAATATGTTCTTGTTTGTTTGTGAGGCTTACTTTTTAAGTTTTTTTTTTTGTTTAGTTTTTTTTTTTTTTTTTCAGAGATAGTGTTTTTGTGGTAACAAATTACAGGCTTGAAATTGCAAACAAGGCAAGTCCTGCCACTTTGTGTATCAAATGTTAACTAAAAATATTATGATGTCATTAGATATAATGGTGGGCTGGATCAGAGGCGTCAGATCCCATAAAGGCACCTACAGATTGCATGGTTTTAAAAGTAGTCAGGTCACAGACTTTTTCACACTGCATGACTGTCCAGGGAGGCATTCAGTCACTGATGTGTTAATATTGCTTGACTGATTGATGTCAGGAGCTTTAACATTGTATGACTTTACAAAAATTCCGACTCGCAACAGAAAACGCAAGAACTGACAAGATGTCAACATAAGGTCACGTGTGCAATACTGGAGTCACATGAGACCGGGATAATCATCAATAAAGCTAACATGCAAAAAGCTCGGTATTCAAATTGCATGTGTTTTCATTTGCAGCAAAAATAAGAAAAATATTATGAATGAAAAAATTGTTAAAGATGTCACATCCTCACCCGGCTCAACCTCACAGCGCACAGTCACACGACCACAATCACCAGAATACTAAGCACCTGCGTCTTAACCAACGATCCCCAGCTGCACTTCGTCACCACTGCTAGAGAGACTCATTCCCCACTCAGTTCACTGATCTGTCCTCAAGGTTACACGCCCGCTGACGATCTCTTCACTGTCCATGAGACTCCTTCCTCCTTCGCCAACCAGCCTTCCCCTGCCCGTCTCCAGCTCCTCTACACACGGCTTGATTATCTCCTCTTCCGACTGTTAAGTTTGCTATGCAAGCCTGTTCTCCTTGTTTGATGCTAATGGCACTTTTTATGAAATAAAAGTGGGGCAAAAAGGTTGCAAGCAAAAAACTACATTTTGAGAAAGCGCAAATGAAAACGCAAATGCAAAAAGAAATTTTGAGAAAGCAAAAAGTGAAACGCAAATGCAAAAACAAGTTTTGCGAGATAAAAAGCAGTTTTGCAGATGGAAATTAAGAACTGCGAGTAAAAATCAGGCGCTCAACATTTGCAACTCAAATTTTTATTTGCGTTTCAGTCGACTTTTGCACTTGCGATTCAGTTTTTTGCTTGCGCTTCTGTTTTTTTTGCGCGCGCAGAGTTTTGTCCCTTTTTTGCCAGGGAGGGAGGAGCTAAGAGAACAGACCCACCCACGAAGCCGCGTCATCAGCCAGAGACGAGCTGGACCACTGTGTAGCAGCTCAACATGGCGGAACAGCAAAGAGACCCGAGTCAACCTCAGATATTGATTCAACATTTTACATTTATTTGCTGAAACAAATGCACTATTATTTTCTAATGTATGTGGATACTGCCTATCGTTTGAGTCATAATGGTAAAATATTAATTTTTTTGCTCGTCTCTGGCTGATGTCGCGGCTTCGTGGGTGGGTCTGTTCTCTTAGCTCCTCCCTCCATGGTAAATAGGGGACAAAACTCAGTGCGCGTAAAAAAACAGAAGTGCAAGCAAAAAACTGAATCGCAAGTGCAAAAGTCGACTGAAACGTAAATAAAAATTTGAGTTGCAAATGTCGAGGAGCTGATTTTTACTCACAGTTCTTAATTTCCGTTTGCAAAACTGCTTTTTATCTCGCTTTTTATCTTGTTTTTGCATTTGCGTTTCACTTTTTGCTTTCTCAAAATTTCTTTTTGTGTTTGCGTTTTCATTTGCACTTTCTCAAAAGCTTTTGACCCCAATTTTATTTCATTATTCCTCTGTTCTTCCAACCTGAGTTACTTTTATTAAAGCCACTCTGTTATAATCCTTGTCTTGTCGATCTCTCATACGATACGGGATAGAAGGACCGATCCAAAGAACAAGACTAACGAGAGAGGTTCTGGAGAGGAGCTGGAGACGCTAGTCGACTCGGAACGCGCCTCCAGATGGGCTCTTACGAAACACACACACCGGCACCTCCAAGCCCTTCCCACTGCCGTGCCACCACATGCCAGTCCCATGGCATGCCCCACTTCTTATCTCCGGGGAAGCAGAGAGGTGCAACAGATTTCTGCTCCAAATCTCTCTACATATGGAGATGCATGCAGCGGAGTTCCCCACCGAGTGATCGAAGGTAACATTTGTCATCTCGCTACTCTCCGATCAGGCCTTTAGCTGGGCAGAAGTGCTGTGGAATCTTCGTCATCCTCGCATGAACACCCTAGAAACCTTCTTAAATTACATCCGAGAAGTTTTCTTTCTGAGCACATCCTCCGAGTATGCCATCGAGTTTTGCACGCTTGCCACCCACAGCAACTTTAACTCCGCTGCATTCCTACCTGTCTTTCGCCGGGGTCTAGCGCCACACATCCAAACACAGATGGCCATTTACGAGGACAGTGCAGATCAGGAGAATTTTATCAATCAAGCCATCTTGATAGCTCAAAATACACCAGCCGTCTGTCAATCCACCGGCTTAATCTGCTCCCCGGCCAGTTGAGTCCGCCCTTCCAGCACCAGAGCCCATGATTACCGCCTCCTACCAGTTCAGCATGATGGAACGCACCAGGCATGTCACTCCTTGTGGTCATGGCCGTGGTCCTACACTTTTCCGGTTGCTTCATCGAGCAATCAAATTGTGCAATTGACATTCACATGCACGAGCACCGACTTGCCTTTGATTGTGGGTCCTAGTCTCAAAAAACTTTTCACCAGTCGCGACTCAAATTCAGGAGTAAAATCATACAATATGAACTAGGGTTAGGTCTTATTATGCAAATGTGCATGCGTGAAAGGCCATATTGGCCATCCAAAGAAAAACCAAGAGCATTGGAAAACTTTAATTAAATTTAATGTGTCTAATGAATACTGCTAAAACAAGTCATTCTAACAACATAATCTATTCACCACCCCTGCCACGTTGGGGTAGGTGTCCGGGTGATCATGCACTTTTAAAACATGCATGCACGCGCACACGCGCGCGCACACACACACGCACGCGCGCACACACTCGCACACGCACGCATGCACGCACACGCACACACACACCCACACGCGCACACACACACAAACAGTTTGCTCTTTGTTCATTTTAATGTGAACCTTTGTGTTTGCTGTTTTGTGCTCTTATTGCACATTTTGGATGATGGAAAAACTAGCTCACAGTATTTAACTATGCAGTTGTGTGAATTACTTGATTAAATGCAATTAATACAAGTAAGTTCAGTAATCGAGTGTTAAAAGCAAAATTAACTTTTACTCTCTACTCGACTAAAGATTTCACTGAATATATACATTTGTACAGATTGCATTACATTGTGATTGTGTACGACAAGTCGACACATTTATCTACAATATAACTTGACATGAGTGGAGGGTCAGGGTGATAATGCAGTCTGCAGGGTGCTAAAACCATGAGCTGAATTACCAGTTAGCCAAATAAAATTAATGTTCCAAAAAAAAGAGTTTGAATATGTTTGAAAACTTTGAAAAGCATAGCCCCTTTTGTTTAACATGTTTAATCTATTGTATGCTGTCATTTTACATACCACATTGAATAGATGTTCTATATTAGGAAATAAAACACCATAAATACATATAAATTGATTTTGCTGTTCAAATGTATTTCTTGATGACTCTGATACAAAGATTGAAGGTTCCTTACATGTCTAACATTTGAAGAGAAAAAGTGTAAGTATTACTATTATTATTTGTAATGCCAAATAGGCATAATTCTAAATAAGTTTGTACTTGATGTACAAAGATTTGAATTTAGTTTGATGAATGGTTAATAATGTCATACTTTCAAATGCAATTTCTCTTGACTTATTATTGCTTTATACATGATGTTGTCACAATATTGTGATAACTGGTATTACTTTCTCCGGATGCTTGTTAACAGATACTGACATGAGTAATTGAAAGCTGTTAATTGGATTATGATACATTTGCTAAAATAGAGTTTAATGCAATTAGCATCATTAAGATGTTAAGTCGCTTGACAACATTCATTTTTTCATGTGCTGAATTTTTGTCTCAGGCAAATGATTTCATATTCACATGACGCTGAAATACACATGATAAACAGAAATAAGTAAACCCTCACTTACTTCACATTGCTTTTTTCCTTCTCATCAGAGACTCACTGGTCATTAAGAGGCAAAACTGATGTTAGTCTTCCTTTTAGAGGTCAAGTGTTGCCCTAGGCTCCTCCTTCTCTATGAATTACTTCAGCAAAGACACCAATTATTAAAATATATCTTCATTAGATCTCACTTCAGAGATCCCTCTTTGGAACAGCCAGAAGCAATCTTCACCACCTCATCAAACTTAATTCACCCAGACCAAACTTGTCTATTGCCTAAGCCACTCACGGAGAGCCATCTCCCCAAAATAACTCATCCATTTCTGGTTTACACTGATAGTCTGTGTCTACGAGAGCAAGAATCCACCATATGAGTTCATCCAACATCAATTTGCACTTCAAAACAGTACAAAAACGCAGCTTAGCTTTCCTCAGCAAGAAGGAAGGTGTGTGTGTTGCTGAACTTAGTTAAAATTCTGCTAAAAATGTATGATGCACCATTTAAAGAGGACAGTGGTGCAGAAAAATAACAACAAATGTATGTCATCACCAGACGGAAGAGTCATTTCCTTCAGAGTGGATGTCAGCGGTGAAGAAAACCTATTAGGGCAAAAGGAGGAGCAAGTTTTGCCAGCATCCGTCTTATTCCAGCAACACAAAAAAGCAGAGGTGTTGAATTGCTTTTCAAATGCACCAGGCCATGCCACACACTCTATCCACTAGTGTATCAGGTTTGATCCCCCAAGCAGAAACAAAAGCAGAACCATTGATTGATACTACCAAGTGAAGGGAGAGGGGTTGGGAGTGGGGTGTAGGAAAGGTAAAGCAATGGCTACATTGATGAGAAAAGAGAAAAAAATAAAATAAAAAATAAACACAAAAAAGATAATCTGAGGCGTCACGGTGGCGCAGTAGGTGTCATGGTTTATTGTGATATATCTATTTCAATGTGTTATGTTTAATTGATTACTTGTGAGATGTGGCTTTCCTGGGTGTGGCTGATTACAACGGACTGCTGGAAGTGGAATCACCTGCAAGTAATCGAGTCGGTGGAGGATTTAAACCTGTGAACCTATTCCAGTCACTGCTAGTCCGTCAACGTGAAATGGTAGATCGTTACATTGTCTGCAAGGAGTGTGGCTACTTTCTCCACCTAGAAAATACTGCTCCTGGTAAAATCTTCATAGTTTGTTTTTTATGTTCCCAGACTCTGCTCACCCTGACATTCTGCCTGCGCCTCCTGGTCCTGATTGCCGGCCTCCCATCTACAGTTTACTCTTCCTTCGAGCTTCCCGTTACCTCCTCAGTTGAGAGAGTGGATTTTTGTTGTACCTATTTAAATGCTACCTCCTCTTTTGAGTGATTGGATTTACGTTTGCCAAATAAATAATTTTGTTTACTTCCTGTCCCTTGGCTGGTTCCTGCATTTGGGTTCAGTTCTTGGCCCATGACAGAGGGTAGCACAGTCGTCTCACAGCAAGAATGTCGCTGGTTCTATGCTCGGCTGGGGCAGGTGACATTTCTGTGTGGAGTTTGCATGTTCTCCCCGTGATCGCGTGGGTTTTCTCCGGGTGCTCCGGTTTCCCCACAAGTCCAAAGACATGCGTTATAAGTGAATTGAGTAAGAACGATTGTCCATAGTGTTAAAGTGTGAATGTGTGTGTGTGTGAATGTTTCCCAGCGATGGGTTGCGGCTGGAAGGGCATCCGCTGCGTAAAACATATGCCAGAGAGTTGGCGGTTCATTCCACTGTGGCGACCCCGAAAGGGAATAAAGCCGACATGAAGATGAATGAAAGATAATCTGAAACCATAAAGCAAGATAAAAGTAAAAAGAAAGACTCGTGAACTACTTTTCTGAAGTCAAGCTGAAATTAAAGCATGCAGCAGTGTCAAGCAACATATTTGAGTGTTACGTGTTCATATAATTGTCTTAATTCTGAAAGTCTTAATGCGTTTTAATGGAGTAAACATAGATGCTAGCAATGCACTGTAAACCTGAATCTTGCAACTAAATATTATGTTTGATTTATTTTAACTTAAAACATTACAATCATCATTAAACAAGCGTGCATTAATTAACAAATATTTTTGTTCATATGTATGATTTTGTGAAATTAATTGTTTCAAGTAAGCTGAGAAATGCTAATTGTTTAAATTATGCAACTTAGCTTAATTAAGTTTAGCTCAATTAAAACATTGGATGTTTCACAAATTGCATTGTGCATAATCAGCAAGTTCACGTTGGAAAGCTGTTAATGTGCTGTTTATCGTAACTTATGAATAATTAAGTAATAAGTAAGTTAATAAGTAATTAATTCAGTGTTCTAAACATTTTTTTCTGAAAATTGACCATTCATTATTGGGATTTTGTTTTATGGTGAAGATACTCACCAATGATGAGTGTGAGGTGTGGAGAAATGTATATTTGATTAGATGCATCAGTCATGGTTTATGGCCTTGTTGTGAAAACAGATCTGCTTATAGAATTTAAGGCCATTAAGAACTTAAAAAAAATGTGCATTCCTAAATTTCTGCATTTTTTTTAACCAAAACACGTAATCCTTAATAAAATTTGATGCAACTAATTTATTTATTTATTCTTTTTTTTTTAGTAAGCACAACTTATCCAGGTGTACAGTGTGTCAGGAGCAGAGGCCAAAATAGGAATGCCGACCCCAAATGTGTGCCGGTCTTTAAATAATAATTTATTTAATAAACAAATAACAAGCCCAGGGAAGGTGGGGCAAACAAAGCAAAACCCACGAGGCGGAAAACAACGAATAAAGCAAGTCAAACTTAAAACAAGGCTAAACATAAAGACAAAATTATAGTACAAGAGTCAAAGACAAACAAGAGCAACACACCAGTAAGGGGTAATGAACCGCAACCAAAAGAAAACTGAGGGAAGCTTATAAAGGGACACCAATCAAACATAACGAGGGAAACTACAGGTGTACTAACTAAAAGCTCTAACTAGAAAATGAGAAGGGCGGGGAAAGGCAGGAAAAACTAGCCCATGTGCAAAAACAGACAAAACAAATCAAAGATGGCCACTGTCAGTCATATGACCCGAGCCTTGTGGCTGGAGGTGGCAAAACAAAACAAAAGAGTGATAACTAAAAAAACAAGGTAAAACCAAAACTGAGGGAAGGACTGTCAGTGATCTGACCCCTGGCGACAAAGATCTACAAACAAGATACTTGGCAGATCCTGACAAAGTTAAGTTAAGTTAAGTTAAGGCTAGAGATCCTGAGATCCTTGATCTTAATACCTGAATTAATAATATGTCAACAGTAATCCTGGACTTGTCCCTTAGTACCTACACTGATCAACATTTTATACTGGACAGCAAAGTGTCTCAATCATTAGGAATGTTATTTTGTGATATGTTCATCAGACCCTTTCTGTAGCAGTTTAAAGAGATTGTAAGAAGTTAGCTGGTTTGATCACCAGATCCCCAAAGATGTGATGGCTGCCCACTGCCTCAGGTGCCTCTGCTCCAGGTTCACATTTGCTAACTATTTTGTGTGTACATTGGTATAGGTAAAATACTGACCATAAATTCTAGGTTTATTCAATATTGCCAATTAGTTACTTTCCTTTTACTTTCACATTCAGCCCTACATAAGCAATTTACTTTAATTACTAACAATTTAACACAAACTTTTCTCTGCCTGTAAGAGTCAGTAATGTGGGTAGAGTTCGTATATTATAAATTATGTAATTGTAAAAATAATCACAACAAAATAAAGTTGTATGTTAATTGTGAGAGTCAAAAGACTTATCCCACCAATATCCACTAGGCTATCAGACCTTGTTGATTAATTGAGAGTTTAATCAGCAGTGCAGCATTCTCAACAAAACAATGTCAATAGACACCAATTTATCAAATGCTAAAATAGATCTGATTTTCAATATAGCAGCAGTCGTAACTAGAAAACTAGATATGCAAACCATAGCATCTGTGCCTGAGATATAGGAACGAGAGGGATGCTGTGGCGTTTTGGGACAAAAACCAAAGTGAAATAGAGCGTCTATCAATGCTAAATTTAAAAAATCAACAAGATTCACACTCTAGGGAAAAACTAGATAAGAGAGTCTCATTTTGTATGATTTGGAGAGGGCAATAACACATACCTTCTCAAATCATTGTTCATTTTCCAGCAGTCTCCAGAAAGAAGCTGTAAGCACTTCCAGTCAGCGGATCACTCACAACTGCATAAATAAAGCTGCACTTGCACAGACAAATGAAGCAAAGCTTGACCAATGACTACTCTGCCACCTCAGTTATGAGGATTTATAGTCAGAGGCTTAACAAGCAGCTGTGAGGCCTTATAAAGTAATTCATCTTTGGAGACTGCCAGATGCACCTAGTTTAAACAAATCGAAGTTAGACAAATGGAGAGGACATCATCAACCACCTTCTCTAAAAGGTGATGCTAGCTTTTATTTTAGGTAAACATTAAGGACCATATCTATCTCTCACTCTATCTCTAGTAGTTTGATAAAAAATAGTAGGTTAATATATGATAATATGTCACTGTTCTTCCAATAAATGCCAATCCCACTAGTTCCCAAACACAACCAAATGGAAATGTCTTAATTTAAAGCTTGAGGTGTAGAATTCTAGCTTTATCTTAAGAACCACAGCAGTTTCAAACATTGGGAAGTTTTTTTTTTTTTTTTTTTCATTTACGAAGACGTGCAACTGGGTTTCAGAAAAGGCCTGGGGAGAGTCAAGTCAGATGGTATGCTCCAGGCGTAATTGATAAAAACAGAGCCAAAGATGACTTCCAGAGGAAGTCCTTAACGCTTAGGAAAACCCACACCTTTTCAGAGAAAAATAAAGAACCAATAAAGTTTAACACACAAAAATTATAGATAATCAGTTCCATGGATCAGCCTGTATTTTGAAGAAAATATCATAGAAAGAGACGTTGAAAACCTTGCAGCAATCAGCAAGAGTTAAATTCAAGAGTTATAAGGCACTTCTTCAAGTCATGCAACAGAATATGATGTGAAAGTGTTGCTGGATAGAGTTTAACAGGCCAATCTAGTGTCAATACTTGAGGATAAGAGGATGCCTTGTTAGCTGGAGTACTGCCAATCGGCTAATGCTAGCAAACTCCACAGACTTAAGTCAATCTGCTCTCAGATCCGTTCCCTTCAATGCCTGATCATCTGACCGCTGCTGCATATAGGAGTAGGCTCTTCAGTTCTGTTCAATGCTTGGCAGGCCTTTTACTATCTCTCTTTTTGATGGATGCACAACAATCTTTAGAGACTGCTCATTGTCAAAAGTTCAACTTGATGTTGAATTCAAGTTGATTCTTCTCCAGCAGTGTGAATAAAAAAGGGACGTAAATGAGAAAACAAACTTGTGAAAACAAGAGTGTAACTCTTTATAGTAGCTGTTGCCTCTGTATAGCAGCACTGGTTTCTTCTTAACTATCTCTCTAGGGACATCTTGTGAAGTAGAATTGTACAGGAGCTAACCTAGCATGACTGTCCTCATCTGCTTTTGAAACTCACAGATTTCAGAGTATGGTTACCATTAACTAAGTGAGACTACTTGTAAAATAGCATGTCAATTTCTCATCTAAGTAATTGGCACAAAGTCAAGTGGTTACTAAAGGAAGTAGTCACAATATTCACATGTGTATGAATCCATACAAATCAACAAAGGCAATATATTATTCAATGAGTGTAGGGACAAAAAAAACTTGTGTGACTGCAATGTAGTGTATGCGTTTGATCAAAGCAGCAAAAATGTTGATTGTCCTTACCTCTAGACTTGGAAGAAAATGACAGTGAAAGCTCGCCAAACATGTCGGTGTTCTCAAACCGCTCCTCTTTAACTTTAAGCCAAAAACAATTTTCTGCCATCTCCTGAGGCACTATCTGTAAGCACAGAAAAACTCCATCAAAAACCAGAAGGAAAAGTACAAGGGTGAGCAGATGAACTCGTCAACATGTGTGAACAAACAAAAGCATGTATATCCGATTGAATAAATATGAAATTTAGCTGCAAATCCTATATTCACACCCAAAGTTGAACAGATCACAAAATAGTATGAACTGTATTACAATGTTGCATATAATAATCCAATGTTGAAATTGCATTATAACTTTTTTTGTTTATCTTTCTTTAGGGAAACATCTAATTATACTGCCTTTGTGCTGTAGGAGAATCATGTCTCAACATTTGCAAAAATGTATGCCATCAAACATTTATTGAATGTTAAGCAAAATACAACAGTTTCATACACATCCATTTACTATATAAAACCATTACTAATGTGTACTATTCAGTAAAAGCAATATAATTTGTTTTTTACATTGACATTTATATATTTAACAGAATCTTTTGTCCACAGTGACTTTAACTCAGGTCACTTGTAGTTAAAGTTGTCTAATAGACGTTCAGCTGATCAATCAACCATAGCAGTAAGAAACTAAAGGCAAAATTTGTTTTTTCAACTGAATAGAAGAGTATTCGTTTACTTTTTTTTATCTGTTAGTGTTGCTGATTTCCTGACTGGATCAAGGAGTTTTCTTCCATCAGCCAGGGATATTTAAAAAGAAGTTCTGCTTTAAGATTTTCTGCCAATATAGGACAAAACCACAGGACGCTGTTCCTTCTCTCAGCAAAGGCTTTAGGAGTGCATGAACTTGTGGAGGTAAATAGTGGCTGATTTGGAGATGGTGTTGTAAGCCAGCATCACAGATGTGAACTTAATACAAGCAGTGATCGGGAGCCAGTGAATAATGATGAAAAGGGGAGTAACATGAGCTCGCTTCGGTTCCTTGAAGACTAGTTGGGGTTGAGGTCTGTAGAGTTTTAAGCATTCTTGCTAGAAGTCCTGCTAGGATAGTATTGCAGTAGTTCAGATATGATAGGACAAGAGCCTGAACCAGGAGTTGAGTTTGCTCAATTAAGAGGGGCCTGGTCTTGCTGATCTTGTGCAGTGCAAACCTACATGCTCGAGTTGTCTTGGTAATGTGGTCTTTGAAGGACAACTGTTCATCCAAAAATGACTCTAACATTCCTGACTGAAGAAGAAAGGGTGATTGTTGAGGATTTCAGTTGATGCACATGAGGTTGTGATGCACAGAGAGATTGGCCGGGGCTACCAGAGGTTCTGTCTTGGCCACGTTGAGCTGTAGGTAATGGTTCTTCATCCATATAGAGATGTCGTTCTGGCAGTCTGTTATGCAGGTAGTTACTGATTGTTCATCAGAGTGGAACAGCAGATAAGTTGAGTGTCATTAGCATAGCAGTGGTATGGGAATCTGTTTATGTGGATGATAAGGCCCAGAGAGGTGGTGTAGATGGAGAAGAGAAGCGAATTAGTGTTTAGCAGTGAGATAGGAATCAAGCCAGTCGAATGCAGAGCCAGTGATGCCCATCACAGAGAGTGTGTCTTTTTGTTCGTTTTGGTGAAAGTATAACAGACCATTAACCTGAACAGTAAAAAAGGAGGATGCAAACAGTCTCTCGTAGGAGACAGCACATCACCGCTTCCTGCCCCCCCACTCAAGACCATCCTTAAACTGCTCACCTAAAGACCCTTGCACATCAAGTGCAATTTTAACACGCGAAAAACAGTTTAAACAGTAACATCTAAGAAACTCCTTTAACATTAAAGATATAGTTTCCTGGAATGAACATGCCTTGTTTATTTTATTCGCTCCAAGGACATTTTTTCTGGCTCATCGTGGCAACTCAATCATATCTGAACAATCCCAATGCAGCTTGATTCCATGTCACTCAAAACATTCAACATAGCAGACCGATAGATCAGCTGTGTTGCTGAGAACAGAATTATAGTCCTTTATATCCTTAAACTATCGGCATGGAAGACATTTTTTTGCATAATGTAGGCGAGGATTTTCAGTATTGAAAATGAGAGTGAGTGAAGAATAACTGTGTTATAATCGTGTTGTTAAAGCAGTTCCTGTGTGCTTGTGAATGAAACAACTGAACATCTCAGGCACACAGCCAGATTCTGGGTCACTCGAGTTTCTAAAGGATGCCAGCGGCGCAAACATCTCCTCAAACTATCCTGCAGACATTTTAAAGTGCATTAGGTCGAGAGCCGATCATAGAGTTTTAATTCCTGAACCAAACAGGGAAACTCTCCTGGAAAATTCCTCCTGTGTTTTAACAAAGAATGAACGCAAAAAAAATCGCCTTTTCCTTGCTGCTGCTGTTGCAAACTGCAACCATGCTTGATTGGGAATCTGATAATTTAGTCAGTTGTATATTTAACTTAAATCGCAAAAGAGAATATCCATAGTTGTGAATCTTTAATTTGCATCATGCCTGATGTGCAAGAACCTTAAGTTTGCATCACTTCACTTACTTTGCAGCATTAGGCTGCTTTATTTAATTGTGAACAAGTGAATAGT
The DNA here is from genome assembly GCA_900490495.1 of Danionella dracula. Classification (NCBI taxonomy): domain Eukaryota; kingdom Metazoa; phylum Chordata; class Actinopteri; order Cypriniformes; family Danionidae; genus Danionella; species Danionella dracula. Next base: position 5,717,183 of record UELW01000001.1, on the reverse strand, counting down.
CATGTGACTTAGAGGTACAAATAAAACTTTTTGGGAAAATTTGGATAGGCAAGGCGGTCATAAAAAAAAATCATTGGGTAAGAGGACAGGCTATAACAGCCATGGTCTTTCAAATACAACAGCCACATCTCATGGGTCCTGTTATTCTTCTCAGGGCTTGGCAGTAGTTGTGTTTCAATCATCACAGCATAACTTAATATGACACCCACAATATGTGTGATTTTCTCTGGAACAGAAAATATTTTTGACCTCCCGTGCCGAACAAACTCTCACTATAAATGTTTAGATTTGAAACAGGAAAAAACAGATGCAAATTCTAAAAGTGGGATAGCATGTTTCTATGGTGTGCTTTATCCTCATAGTTTACACTTCATATCCTTCTTACCATTTCATTAAGGACCTTATTTCCTGTATTGTTTTATATATCAATACAATTGTAATATGCATTTACATAGAATAGGTCTAAGGATTAAACTATTCAAATCATAACAAAAACTCTGTTGGAGTAATCAATAGCACATGGAAGGATGAATGTGCGGCAGGAAAGAAAGAAAGAAAGAACAAACAGAACAGTAACTGCTGTTTTGAAGGATGAAAAAAAGAAAGGTTGAAAGGACAAACGGGCAGACAGACAGACAGTTAATTACAAATTGAACTCTGAAAATTGAGCTTGAATGTATTTTTTCTGAAAATCTCACATATTCAAACGTTGTACATTTTAAAATATGATGTGTATTGCGTGCAAAAATATGCCAACAAACTGCATAAGGAAGAACAGTTAATCTCTCATTAATTTCTCAAGAGAGAAAGAGAGAGAGAGAGAGAGAGAGAGAGAGAGAGAGAGAGAGTGAGCCTTGGTTTCATCGGTTTCATTGCTTTTAAAACACAAGTCCCATAAAACCAGCCAACACAAAAATTATAGTGTGTAGACTACTTCTGCACTACTAAATCATGCAACACTAGTGTGTATTTAATTATTATTTTTGTCTGTTTGTCTTTATTCTGTTTTCTACTTCCTGCATATGGAAGCATTGAAGAACCAAATCCATTTGAACAAAAAAACTTTCAACAAATGTTTAAGCATTTGTGCAATAGATGCAACATAAGCTTTATTTAATTTTGTTGATCGTGCAAACGTTTTGGACAAAATTGTCATGCTGCGTGTGCTTTTACTGTAAATGATTAGACTAAGTCTGGAGTCTAGACAAGGGCCACAAATGGATTCCCATTTGCTATGAATAATGTATGCTCTGTTATTGCCAGAAGAATGTTATAGTTTACTAGTTTGTTATAGTTTTTTTTTTCTGTTTGTTTTTAGTCTAAATGGAATTAAATATAAATGCTTAAAATCTGAAAAGTATGTGTCTATCATCTCTAGGTGCTATGAATGATTCAAAATGTGTTGTTCTTTTTTCATTCCTCTCTTTTTTTTACTCTATAATCAACACATCATCCATCAAACCAGAAAGAAAAGAAATGATACGTTATGTTTGTCATGAAATGACACCTTTGCAGAGATGTCTCTTAATCTCTGACAGCGTAGTTGTTGTAATTGCAGTACCAAAACCAGAACAATACACCGAACAGCATGTGCATTCATATCACTACCTCTGTGCAATCATTGGTTGTTATTTAAATCCTGAAATAATAGCTGCAAAAACTGTCACCATCATCAGAAGTTAATAGATTTGTGATGAATGCATTGAAAGTTCTCCAGATGAGGGACTCATTGCCCAGCAACTAATGTTGCTTTATTGTTGGCTCTTTTGAAATTGAAGGAAGCATTAGTGCTCCTCTAATCATAAAATCACTTTCAAAGCATGCAATTCAGCTCAGTGTCCAAGCCCAGCATATTTTAGATTTGACAATCATAAAACACAGCTGATCACTCCAATTATGGCCCTCATGGCATGTCTGAAGGTAAAGTAGTATGCATACTAGAGCAGAGCTGCAACACAAATATGCAGCGCTGACCGACTAGCAGGGAGCAGGAACCTCTTTTGCTGAGATAGCCATAAACGTCACATACTTTACAATGTAATTGCTAACATACCGTAAACCATTTAATAACAATAGAAAGCTAACATAAACTTTTATAAACAGCTGAAAGAGCTTCTCAACACAACAGTTATTTCGTTGACAGGCTAAAAGCTAACAAACACACGGAGCTCTTGTGCCTTTTGCACTCTCTGCTCTTTAAGCAGGTTTATAAACAAATAGACTCTGTTACAAATTAACACACTAGCCGTTGGATAATTCAGTTGGAGTGCTGTTGCTGCTAGGCTTTTTAAGCTACTTTAACTTTTGCTAAACTTAATTTAATCACACACAACTAATTTTTCGGATTTAGCTCTTTTAAGATTGCAATTGTACAACTAGTCTAACCAAAAAAAAAAAAAAAAGTCTTTGATTTGTCTTGTCTTACAGTTAGACATAAAAAGTAATAAATAAAATAAAAAAAGTATTAAATTCATAAAATAAAAAAAAATAATTAGTAATACACTTAAAGACAACCTAGTTCTGCTTGGAGGAGTGCTTGGAGGATTGTTTTCAAATAATAAATTAGATGAAATACTACTACAACTTGTACACAAATGTAGCTCTTTCGGTTCAGCTTCCCTTGTGACTGACAGTTCTGTTTCAATCCATAGAAGGCTAAACTAAAAAACAGGCTGAACAAATAATTTATAACAAACTACTAGTAAAAAAAAAACATTTGCTAATCATTTTGAATCTCTAAATAAAATAATCAATATTAAGATTTATATAAATAAATAAGCAAATTACTTGTTTCCTTAAACCTACAACCTAGTTAAACACCAAGCTAATTTGGCTTATTTTTTTTTTTTTTTTAACGTGCACCATTAAACAACAGTGTTAGTGTAGTCTATAGTTTAGTGCAGCTAAAAAGTCATTCGATCTCATTGTCATCAAATCCGAATTAGCAGTTATTGAGCTTCAGATCAGCCTCTTACAGGCCAAAAGATCCAAGCTCAAGAACAATTTGTGGCAATCTTCACTCATAAAAATTCTAATAGTACTGCACGCCAGCACTGGACCATCGCAGTCCGGCTTTCTTGTTTTGTGAACAGAAGAGGAGAAGGCGAAGCCGTCCTCAGGGGGCCTTCACTCCTCATGCGCAACCAAGTTTTGAGATTCGCACCCAGAACTGGTTCGCCGTTCTGAGCGATCCTGAGATGAACACTCTGGTGATTGGTAGTTCCATCGTTCGACACGTCCAAGCAACTGTCGGTACGAACAAAGCATGTACGCATTGCTTCCCCGGTAATAGGGTTCTTGACTTAGCCGCACGTTTACCTGCAGTCCTGAAGCCTTATGGCAACATCAAGGCCGTGGTCCTGCAGATTGGCTCTAATGATAAGTCACGTCGTCAGTCAGAGGTGATAAATGTGGATTACAGTAAACTGATGCGCACTGCTCGCCACCTGTCACCCGAGACCCAAATTATCGTCTCTGGCCCTCTGCCGACGTATCGAAGGGGATCCAACAAATTTAGTGCTCAGAGAGTGGCTCACCACCGTCTGTCGAGAAGTAGTTACTGTTTGTTGACAACTATAATCTCTTCTGGGAGTGCTCTAATCTCTTCCGTCCTGACAGCCTCCATGCAAGCAAACTAGGCTCTAAATTTCTGTCAGATAACATCTCTAGGGCCCTTATTAGCATCTGACTAAATAATTCCAAATATAACACCTTAGAACACTGCCTCAGAAACCGAACTAATAACTATCAAAACCTAACATTTGCTATCAAAACTGTCCAAACCACTAAAAAAATAAAAAAAAATAAAAACAACAATTTGTTTAACACTAATAATCTGATCAATATAAAATTGCAACTCGCAAACATATGCTCTAAAATTTGGTCTCCTAAACATCAAATCTCTTACACCCAAAGATGTAATCAAAAATGAATTAATCTCAGAACTTACCCTTGACATACTATGCCTAACTGAAACCTGGCTCACTCCAAATGATTATTTTGGATTAAATGAAGCGACACCCACAAATTACTGTTACACTCATGAATTCCGCTAAACTGGACGTGGTGGGGGTGTTGCCACAATATATTGAAATACCCTTAACACAATCAAAAAGACAGAACATAAATATAATTCCTTCGAAGTACTTGTGCTCCATATTACACCGGCAATATCAAAACAAAGATGTGCATTATCTGTAACATTAGCTGTTGTCTACAGGCCACCAAAAACCAAGTCTAACTTTCTTCAAGAATTTGCTGATTTTGTCGCATATCTTTTGGTCGAAGCAGATAAAATACTGACTTTTGAAGACTTTAACAACCATATCGATGGTAAAAAAGACTTTACAGACCTCCTAAATTCATGTGGGTTTAAGCAAAATGTGGTCTGAGTAGCTCACCATCTAAACCACACTCTAGATTTGGTTCTATCTCATGGCATTGACCTCAGTAACATTGTTACATCGCCTCAAAGTAAGGACATCTCAGACCACTATCTTGTATCTTGTGCTATGCATACTGTAAGCATTAGCAATAGCAACTGTTATGAAGATCTTCAATCTGGATTCATAGTGCATCACAGCACAGAGACTGCCCTGGTTAAAATCTCAATCGATCTATTACTTGATTGGGATCAAGGGAATATCTCTCTTTTAGTTCTGCTAGATCTCAGTGCAGCCTGCAATATGATAGATCACAGGATTCTCCTCGAGAGACTGGAGAACAATGCAGGATCCAGGGTCAGGCTCTAAGATAGTTTAACTCGTACCTCTCTGACTGGAGTCACTTTGTTCATGTAAATGGAGACTCGTCAGACAAAATGGCAGTAGAGTATGGGCTTCCTCAAGGATCTGTTCTAGGACCCATCCTATTCTAAATCTACATGTTGACCCTTGGCAAAATTATTAGAAGACATGGGGTTAGTTTCCAATGCTATGCAGACGACACTTAGCTCTATATCCAAGCAAAACCTAACGACCCTTTAAAGCTAAATAAGATCTCAGAATGTGTCACTGTTATCAATGATTAGATGAATGAAAATTTCCTAATGCTAAATCCTGATAAAACAGATATATTACTTGTTGGCTCTAAAAAACAATTACAGAATCTCTCAGTTTTAAATCTGGAGCTGGGAGCTTTACACAGTAAATTTTTCAACTACAGTTAAAAATCCTGGGGTATTATAGATAGTGAACTGACGTTTAAGAACCAATCATGCAGAAAAATGAGTGCATCATGACTTTCAGAATGGATTATTGTAACGCTCTGTTAGCCGGCTGTTCACAAGAACAAAGAAAAATGACCACATTACACCGGCTTTGTGCTCTCTTCATTGGCTTCCTGTACAATATCGCATTGACTACAAGATACTGCTCATTGCCTTTAAGGCACTGAATGGCTTGGCTCCGGCCTACCTGAGCAGTCTCCTATCACGATATATCCCAGCTCGCTCTCTTCGATCACAAGAAGCAGGACTATTGATTATTCCGCAGATTAGTCTAGAGCTTAGCTACACTCAGAGTTCAAAACTAAATTAAAAACATATGTCTTTAATCTAGCATTTGAATAATTGGCTCTTGGTATTTGTCTAAACGGATATGGTGTCTGAGGACTATATACATACAAACTGTTGAAGAAACAATGTGGTTCAATGTGCCTATCTAACCTATCAGTCATCCTGCAGCTGATGCTGATCACCTGTTTGTTGTCTGTGTTACAGTTTTCTAACCGTTGTTTTTTTCATTTGTTAGTTTCTGTTTTGTCCTTGCTTGTTTTATCTTTTTCAGGTGCCGTCCGGCGAACTGTCCGTCAATGGATATTAAGTTTGTATATTCTTTAAGCTGGGGATGCACCTGCCTCAGTCAGCGAGGCTCCCAGGGACCTTACCGAGGTAAACTCCTATTTACTCTACCTGATCCTCACTAGGACTTTGTGAAGCTGCTTTGAAAGCAACTGCTAAAGAAGCGCTATACAAAAACTTGATTGATTGACTGATTGATTGATTGAAGACCAAACCTTTTTAAGTACAATAAGTCAGTTTTTTTTTTTTTTTAACTTTCATAGAATTCATAGACTTCCAAAAGTAGTATGTCGTGTGTCAAAGGGATGCTTTATATTTGACAGTTTCATCTATTCAATGTTATAGGAGCATATCAGACACACTGCCAGCCACCAGCAACCATGTATATGAGGGGTAGGAAATTAATGATTTAAAATACCCAAGATTGTGAATGTGTAAAATTTGAAAATATGTTTATATTTTTAATCATTTTATTTTTATAAGCGTTTTGTCTGTGAGCCAGATACAGTCCTCAAAAGAGCCACATATGGCTTGAGAACCATAAATTCCCTACCCCTGGACTAATGCCACCTATAGATACATATGTGAACCTTCATCAAAATAAAAAAAAAACCATCAGAAATAGCCAGCAAACTAAAAAAAAAGTTGAAAAATTAAAGACATGGATAGTTTCATTGATTTGCTTTCCCACAACGAAAAAAACAGACTCGTCCATACAGAGTAATTAACGCAGAGATCTGTCGTGAGTAACCTTCCTCAAGCAGATACAGACAGAGAGAAATACTGCAGCTTCCTCTGGCCTTGGGCACCAACACCCATCTCTGAGAAGAAATCCAGCAGCTCCAAATGCTCTTAGCTCCAGATGCAAGCAATCATTTACTTTTCCATAAAGGAGTGCTTCTCCCATGTGTGGGTGGTGCTCTAACGGTTTGAAGAAATTGCATTACAGCACCTCCAGGCAACAATCTCCGATGTGGCTATTTGAAAATCCGCTCCATGCATTAGGGAGAGATCAGGAGGTGTGCAGGGACTGGAGTCTTCCCTGACTTTAACTTTCAGGCAGCTATTATTTATTTATTTTTTTTGCTGTGAGAGATTGAAGAGTCTCCAGTGAGTGATTACAAACTGATTAGTTGCTTCAGTTTGATCTTCTCTCCAATATATATTATTTTGCAATTGTATAATAATATAATATATTATTATACAATGCAACCTCAGTTTGAACAGGTCGCTTTTATCCAACTTTAATGTCATTTTTAATGTCACGTTTCTGGGCCTGGAAAATTGCACAACATTGGTGGAAAACAAAACTGAAAGCAGTCAGTGGAACAAAAGTGAAGTAATAGAACTGATAAACATTTATTCTTTGACATCTTGAATCATAATGAATTGAACTTTGATAATGTATCAAAGTGTATTTTCTAATACTTAACATCGTTTATACAAAAAAACAATAACCACAGTTCAAAATGGATTTTACGTTGCAGCTCTTAAAAATGTCAAAGCTGAGTAGGTCTGGTATCTTCAATGCACCACTGCTAATCAAGTGCTTATGTGCTTTCAGAGGACTCTGTCTGTTGTGAAACAAACAAAATTTAAAACAAGGTCGAGCATAAGCATAAATGCACAGATAAATGAATGCAGTTTCCTACTCACAACAGTATCCAAGGTGATGGATAAATTAACGAGTGAGAGTTAAAACGAGAAATGCATGAAGAGAATGACCCTTAGAAAATGTATTTAAATCCACTGCCTAGGTTTATCAATGTGGTGTATGTGTTTCTGTTCTTTTCTTTCACACAAAAAAATCTAAAATAAATTAAATTATAACAAGAATGTGCGATCAAGGGCACTTAAGCTAATGAACTACTTTGCAGGTCATTCTTATAATATGGAGGCAATTCATGAGTCTCACAGCTCTTCTGAATAAGTAATGTGCTCTCTAAAGCTTTACACCTTCAACTCTTCAACTAAAACGTGTTATGTTTGTTTTCTTCACACACTTTGCAATTCGCTGTCGACCTTGGTGGTGTTATGTGGGTTTCTATATGCAGTGGTTAGCAAGCATGTTGTTTTTCTTACCTTGGACCAGTTGACACGCTTCATGATACACTCAGGTTTATAGGTTTTCTTAGGCACCAGTCCGTAAGGCAGCTGCACAACAAGAGGAGGAGGGGACAGAGGCATCCCTGGGGGTGGCGGTGGGCCCCCTCCCGGTGGAGGAGGTGGGGGTCCACAACCAGGTGGAGGTGGAGGAGGTGGAGGTCCCATTGAAGCAGGAAAAGGAGGAGGAGGAGGAGGTGGTGGTGCACCTCCACTTGGAGGTGGTGGAGGTGGAGGCGGAAGAGGTGCATTGCCTCCAGGTGGTGGAGGCGGAGGAGCAATACCAGCTGCTTGAGGTCCTCCTACAATCTGTAAGGAAATGAAAAGAGTAAACATTAAGAAAAATTACATCTTATGAGGCCAAACACTGACCCAGACACTCCCTGTACACCCAGGGGCCCATGCTTTTATCACCATTACATGTTTCAACCCATCCGAACAAGCAAGAGAGACAAGGGCAAGGGAGCGGAGGGGGTAAAAAGCAGTTTTTTGCAGTTTTTTCTGGGAAAAGTGCATTAAAACAAGTAAAAAATAAATTAATAAAAAAGGAAGTGAGTGAATACTAGATTGGGTAAGAGTTGATGAAAGCAGATGGAAGACTCTGGACCACTGTGGCCTTCCCTCTGGGCAGCGGATCTCTAAACAGCACTAAGGATCTGCCTGTCTAGTACACACAGCACCGCCTCCTGAGAGCTGTGTAGGGGCCAGCACTCAAAGGAGCCAAGCGCCTGATACTCTCAAAGGAGAAACTGGGACACACCAACTCCAGAGGGGTAGGTAGTCAATTGCAATGAGTAAATAAATAAAAGGTTAGCTAGTTTGACCGTTATGGCATACTGGAATCTCTGCTTTATTAGAATTTGTAATCTCTAAAAGAACTGCCTAAATGCTTGTCCAATTGTCAATGTGGAAGATAGACTAAACAATTCAACTGGCAGTCATTTTAAAAACATGCTTGATTCTCAAATATCTTCCTTTCTTCCATACTTCCATCCGTCCCTCTCACTGAGCATGTATTATTCCCTCTTCTATTTCCCCTCTCATCCTTCCTTGTCTCTCTTTCATACTTCCTTCCTTATGTTTTCTCTCATCTTTCCTTCAATTCTTTCTTCATTCCTCCACCTGAGTCTCACTCATTCACACCATTTCATTCACTCCATCCTTCACTTGTTTTGTACACCCCTTCCTTCCTTTCCTCTATCTATTGTTTGCTTACTTTCCTGATTCTCTATTTATTCCTATACCTTTCTTTCTCAACTCATATTTGTTTATTTACTCCACTCATCCCTCTCTCTCCCTTCATTCATTTTTTATCTTTTTTTTATTCCTTCTTCTACTCTCTCCATCTGTTCCTTCAAACCTTGACTCATTCACCCCCATATCACTCTCTTGTTTTGTTCACTCCATGTTCCTTCATCCCCTTACATACTCTATATATTGCTCCCTTTCCTCTTCTTTTTCTCACTTCCTTCCTTTCTTCTTTATTTTCTTAAGTCGTCTTTTCTTCTTTCCATCACTTCTCCCTCTCTCTTCCTTCCTTCCTATCTCCCTGACTCCCACTCATCACCCCATGTCCTTCTTTCCTTTACTTCTTCCCTCTCTTAGTAATACAGAATAACACTGGAAACAATTTACCAGAAGAAAAAGAATCTAGGAAGTAAGAAATAACTTTGAGGAAATCAGTAAGATTTCCCAACCAAAAAAAAAAAAACAAGGAGGGTGAAACTGAATAGTAAAAACCTTAACGAAAGATTTAAGCATTAATTTCTTCAAAACAAAGCATATTTAATTGTGATTATATTGAATGACAAGATGACAGCATCGATATGTGTTTGCTGATGAAATATGGAAAGTGCTTTATGTAGGACTGATTTATCTCGATTAATCATAAAGCATAACAGATGAGAGTAAACCATTAGACTTGATTAACATGTAAATTGCTTCTGTAATTTGTTAATAGATTAAGCGTGTGAATAGGATGCTGGCACCTGAACCTTTAGCAGTAATGAGAAGAAAAATTGAACGTGAATGCAGACACGATTCATGGTGACAGGCGGTTGACCCCTTAGCTTCATTCTCTAGATCCTTAACCTATAATGCATAAAGTTTCTGCAGGTGTTTTCCTTCCTAATAAGATAGCTGAAGTTCATGAGCTGGACTCAAGGAACGCTATTATGAAAGAGTCCGGGCTCAATTTAACCAGAAACTGATAAGACTGAAGGCAGTAAATGTCCCATCAAATCAGCCCTGCTGGAATAAACAGGTAATTTGAGTCATTGATAAAGGGTTGTCCGGTCTGTCTTGCAACAAATGATATGCAAATGCTTCAATTAGAACTCCCAGTACCCCAGATACGAATTGACCTTTTAGGTGATTACAAACCATTTTCTCATTCTGAAAACTTACTTTCTGCTCTCATTCTATCCCCAAACTTCTTTAAAAAAATCTAATTTTGTAAAGCAATTCCATTTTCTGTGCTCCAGACTCTCTTCAGTTGATTATGAGAGTGATATGCACGGAGTTACTTTTTATGTGCATTAGCGGGTGTTTGAATACACAATCCAGGCCATGGATTGTTTATGAAAGGGGAAATTAAAAAGGTGTAGGAGCATCATGCATGATGGCGAGCATGAGGAGCACCCCATCCCTTGATTATGCATCTGTCAATCTGCAAGCCATTGTGACCCATTTTCTTTTTTAAGTTTAATGCAAGAGAATAGAAAGCAAATTAGCTGCTAAATTAGAGCACAGTTGTTTCCACATTGCTTTGGCCCTCTGTGGCAGCTTGTGGTACACCGCAGATCCAGCAGCCACGGTTATGGAATGCTAATCAGCTACTGGCATGCAATTTTCTCTAACCATACCCTTTCCTCTCCTTAAGCATCATTTAGACCAATTTTGCACAGGAAAATGTTTCATTTAAGACATTCACTCATTACTTTTCCCATTTTGGCTCCAAGGCTTACTTAAAAATGCATTTTGGCTTCACCAGAATTTTGAGAGCTAAAGTTCTAACTAAACAAGACAGAAATTGCCTTCTATTATGTTATATATATATATACCTGCTATCTTTTTTTATAAATGGGGAGCATCTCACAATCTCAATCAATGGGAACAGGCGCCATTTGGGTAATTAACAAGGGCTAACACACAATTAAACCAGCCGCATCTCATCACTGATGAGCATTAAGCAGATTCAATTAGATTTACTTACTACAGAGGGTTACAAAACTCTTGTTAAACAGAAGTATGGGGTTTAATTTTCCCTTCCAGCTGGAACAGGCTATGATGCCCTGTTCTTAAATCTTTAGAGATCAAGATCTCTACTACCAATGCGCTGAAACAAAGGGTGAAATCACCCAACGGGATCACCCACACTCAATACAGGAGCTGATTTCAATTTTCACAACTAGTCTTCTGTTAATGTGATTTAGTTTAATAATTCCACTTTGATGTAAATAGTCTGTGGTGGATTTACACCAATGATTTGGCGCTTGAATTGCTTTTAGTTAGATATTTGAAAAGGTGTGTTTTTGTTTCTTTTAAATGGTGAGTTTGTATTCCTTTTAGTTTGATATTTGAAAAGGGAAGCTTATATTTTTTTAGTTTGATTTTTGTTTTTCTGAACTTGACAATCGAAGCACATGACACTACTCCTTAGGTCTCTATTGGCTGCCAGTGACATTCAGAATTGAGTCACAAAATATCTCACAAAATACATCACAGATATGTTTACTGTGTACAAACCAAACTCTCAGATCATTATGTTCAAATCAGTTAGAACTATCACAGGCTCACTTCACACAGGGGGAGTCTGCTTTCAGATACTATGCTGTCCATAGTTGGAACTAGCTTCCCGAAGAGATTAGAGGAGCTAAAACTTACGTCACATTTCAATCTAGTCTAAAACACACTGACTTTTTTTATTCTATGAATTTTAATACATGTAATGCGGTATCCATTGCTCTATGATCTGTTTTATTACTTGTTGTATCTATGATCTGTATACTTTCGTAAAGTACTTTAAATTGCCAGTGTACGAAAATGTACTGTACAAATAAAATTTCCTTGCCTCGTATTGCCGTGCTTTAAACGGTGAGTTTGTTTTCCTTTTAGTTTGACATTTGAAATGGTAAGTTTATATCCCTTTTAATTGATATTTCAAATTGTTTCATGTTTCTTCAGGATGTATCTGTTCTAGGTGACCATCTGGGCTCGTCTTTTAAATGAATGAAATGTAAATATTATCAATGTCAATGATGGAGAGAACATGGGGATTCCTAAGCACAGAGAGTGTGGTAATTTTAAATAAAAAGGCTGCTTTATTCAATCTTTCATGAAAGTGTCTTAGAATTTACTTTACATTACTCTCCTGAGTCAAAAACTCTTGAATTAAAAATTGTTTTATATTGTATTTCAATTTAGTCTTTCTTTCTTTTTTGTTTTTGTAAATGTAACCTTTTGCACATACAGTTGTATGCTTTTATTTATTAGCAGCAGAGTCAGATAAGCATTCAAAAGCTCAAATCGAATTTTACTATTCCATCGTAGTTATAAAGATGTAAAGCCACTAATGAATCCTCACTTTTATGTGTTCCCATATGTGAGCTTGTTATAAATAACTCCAGACAGATTTTACAATTAAAATTTTTTACATTAAAACAATAATCAAGTCATGCATGCACACCAATTAAACATGCTATTAAATGGCCTAAAAAAATCCCAAGAAAGCTGGCAGTTTTGTATGTTTTCTGGCAACTGTGGAGATAGTCATAGTATATAGCGTTCTTCATGATTCACCATCACAAGCTGTTCATTTTTTGCTGATTGTGAAAAAGAATTGTTGTCTAATTATGTACCATGCATCTGTAATGAATGATTGCAAAGCATCTGTTGAGCAACTTGAGACAATCCGGTAAATCAAGGCTCTGGCTGATCACTGAGGGGCAACAGCTTTGATCAACCTGTTGGAGGGTATAAAATGCTGATTTCCAAAGATGCTGGTGGGTTGCTGTGTTGAGCATGCTGGGAAGTAATGGGGTGTCTGCGAGAAAACCCACCTTGCTGTTTTGCTCGCTGATACCGATACTTTTCTCAGCCTCTTTTAGCTTCTCTCTCTCACTAGTCAACTGGACAGGTGATGAAAAGAGAGACAGATAGGAAAGCATAGGTAAGACACAAAACTAACTTCATTGATGGATGAAGATAATGATGCAGCAAGTTTCACCTGCCAAGTTCATCAAGGACACCTTGGAATAACGCAAGGATGAAAAGAAATTAAATTAAGTATCCTACCAAAACATCATCAAAATGCAGCACTTTCCAACTAATGAACTAAAACAGAGTTTCAATGGTGTGTGTTGTGAGCTACTTGCCTAAAAAAGGTTTGTGTGGAGGGAATTGTATAGAATTATAAAAACTACTATTACATACTACTAGCACCCTACTAGCAATAGTTTTTAACATTTCTTCTTTGAAATACCACTCATTTCAACCTAAGGTTCGTGGCAGAGCCGTGCCGAAACCAATAAGTTGGTCATTGTGGAGTCAGGGCACTTCTGTGCCTCTAAGAGTTGATTTTTGGAATGCTACGCTTTGAAGTCCAATAACCCCCCTTCCTTTATGACATGCTCAATGAATTTAGAACATACACTTTGAACTCACTATGAGCAGCTTCTGTTTAAATTATGAAAAAAGGAAAAACAACATCTTAACAACCCCTTTTTCATTCAGAGCATGCTCTGAATCTAAAATACATGTGTGTGGTGCAGTTTCCAAATGTTGCGTGAGGGAGAAAATCAAATATTAAAGACCTGTAATGGAAAAGAAGATGGATATTTCCATGTTGAAGGAGAAAAATGTATCATATCTGGTATGTTGCCCATGCTTGTAATAGTAGGTCATGTTTACTTTGCTCATCCTTTTTTCGAAGAACAATTCTGCATTGCCAGGAAAATAAGTATGCTTGTATTGCTGTAATTGATCCCTTAAAGTTGAAAAAGAGAGTGACTGGTGGATAAACCAGTGACTTTTCCTCTAGAAGGTGACCATTGAAAGAGGTAAAGACACATGACAGCCCTTTGCACTTGGAGTGTCTAGAAAAAGTGCTGTGTAAATGTAATGAATAATGATTATTATTATTATTAATAACAACAACTATGTCAAGGTTAGAAGTACATTGATGTGCTTATCAGCATTCTTACCTCAAGTTGATTTGGCAAATTGGGAAATTGAGCAAAACTAGGAAATCTGGCAGAGGCCCAATGTTGAGAGTCCCAGAGCTTTGTAAAACATCTGAAACCTCAGAAATTAAGATTATCCATAATGCCAAAGTACCAAGTTCTGAAATATTAAGTGAGGTATGCCAGTTTCCTCTAGTCTTTCTATTCTTGATATGAAAATGATAAATATAGTGAAAATGACTTTAAATGAAGTCTGCACAAACATCAACTTCTAAATAAGCACCAACTATGAGTACTCAGACATGCTTTATGTTTTATATTCTGTCTGCCTGAATGTTTCTATAGGGCTTGCTTTGATGAGTGCAGACAACAGTTATTTTTCCATCATCTGATGAAGCATTATAGGCCTCGTCTATAATGGCTCCCTTCATTAAAATTATGTTAAAATTTAATTAATTCATAGTGTCTTTCCTGGGATTTATTTGTTGTCCTTGGACCTCAGTCACACTAATGGCACCGAATATGAAAGATGTGATGTTCTGGTCTTTCAATGCAAAAATCTTTACAGTACAAAAACGTTTAGAGCTAATAATCACCAGGCTTTACAATGTACAGTCTCATTTGACCACTGACTCAAAAATATAGTTGGGATCCAATTTTCTGATCTTTTGACCATTTAAAAAGATTTTAATTGTTTTTAGAGAGCTGAATTTATCCCCTGTGTGTATTAGACAATCAAAGAACGTCAAGCCAGCATGTGGGCTTTCGTGTGGGTGAGATACTCAGCTTCAGAGAGTGAAGTTGTGCACCCACAACCTGACAAACATTGTGAAACTGCAGTGAGAGAAGAGTTACACAGACGGTCTAATAAAGGGTACAATTTCCCAGATATGCTCATGACAACCTAAGAGTTTATATCCCTTTCAAATGTGCCAGAACACCCACGGGAAGTATAACAATCTCATACTAATATCCAGGTGCTCCCTTAGCAAGTGCATTGCATGTTCTCCAACATAACCACTGAAAGGCTGTTGAAGCGAGAATGTTCTGAAGTCATAGCTTTGAACGTGTTGTAAGAGAGCATGGGTCTCATGGGTTCCACTTTGCTCCTCTACCTGTTAATGTGCTGGTGATGACTGAGCCTCAAAGAGAAAGAGATTGCCTTGGGGTAAAACTGAAGGACACCCTGGGAAAAACAGCAGCAGAATGACACTGAAAAAGGCAGGTGAGCAGTCATTAACAGCGGTTGTGGTGTCCGCATGCGGCTCGGCATGAATGAGGATGGAAAAGAAAGGATGATGGTGACTGATGAGGAGCAGAGCGCAGAGAGGCCTGGGCTCGTGAATATGTGTAGGAGTTGAGAAAGTGATGGACGAGGCAGATGGAAAGAAGGAGGGGGGCAGGGTGGGTAACGTGCAGTGATTCGGCTCTCGGGGCAGATGAAGTGCAGAGGTGAGGACTGCACACAAATGAAGTACTGGGGCTCTGAGAGACTCTGCTTTGCACGAGGAGGAACCGATTCCCGATCCGCCTCCACTAATGTGGCCATTTGCTGAATGTGGAAGAATGAATGGTGGAGCAAGCTGTCAGGCCTTTTAATGACAGCGACTCATCTCAGTTCGGAGGTGGGGAGGCCGTTTTTGTGTGGAGGATGAGGGAAAAGAGGCTGAGAGAAGAGTAAACAGAAAGACAAAGTGCTGGCTTTTTTCAGCAGTGATATATATTTGGTTTCTGGAAAACGATTCACTCCATGGATGGTGTCTCACAAATGGTGCTATTTTTCCCTCCTATTAAACTCCATACGCTAGAAAGAGAGCTACTTCTTTTGTCCCAAGGCAGTAGTAAAATCTAAAATGTTTCAAATTGGGTTTAGTGGGAAATAGCAGACACTTTGCAGGCAAGGAATCAAGGCTTTTTTTTCTTGATAGAAATGGTGATACGAGAACCAAATACGTAACACAATCCTTCAAAAGCTTTATACAATAGCTAGGAACAGACTGCAATTGAGCAATTGAGAAAAATCAAATCCGACCATTTGAAGAGGAGATTGGGTCTTTATTGAATCATACTATCCCTCAAGTCTTAAAATACCCACTTAAAGCAGAAGAGCATTTTCACGATAAAAAATAAAAAGGTTTCACTTTGACTAAATTAGGAGAGTTTTTTTTCTTTTTGCTACCACATTAGCTGTTGAATTACCATTTGAAGCTGTAAGAAAAAACGCTTCATGTGACCTCACAACACTGGAAAAAGCTCAAGAGAATTGAATATGCTTGTATAGCTCATTTCCAGGGCAGACATTGAGTGTCAACTCGGTTTCATGATGGAGACAAACAATTCAATGTCTGGTTGTCTAATGGTCATTGGAGAGTAGATAGAAAATGAAAAAGGCAGCAGAAAACATAAGTAGGTTTGATATTCCAAAGATCTGCAAGAAAAAAAGGCGGTTCCAAAGCGGTCCAGTATGAGTCATCAAGTCCTTATGAAGCAAGACAAGAGAAACCTTTGAGAGTACAACAAAGTACAAATCAGTTCACTGGTATAATCAATGCCGTTGTGAGGGTAAACTATATATGTTAAAGGTGAACACATGGTATTTGGAATCATCAGTCACTTTTATTAGTGGTAACCTCTGTTTGATACCCTTGAGTGCTTGGCTCAGAGGGGCTGTTTTTTTTGTCTTGTTCTGATAAGTAAAGTGATACGAGTGAACAGAAAAAAAAGTGCAGAGTGTTTAGCACAAGTGTTGTTACCTGGCCCTGAAGGGTGTTGATCTGAGACTCAAATGCTTTGATTTTCTCCTCCTGCTTCTGTAGTTCAGCCTGAGCTTCCTGTCGAGCACTGAACTCCTCGTCGAACTGAAAACAAACCATTGTATAAATCAATAACTTCAATGTTAGAACCCTATGTTCATAGAACTCTATGGTCTGCAATGACACAGATAAATAAAAACAATTTAAAACAAAACAAACAAACTAGGCTTTCAAAACGGTAACCAATTTAACCAACTAAAAATACAATTGTAAATCCAAAAAGAAAAAAACAAAACAACTATAATAACTTTAACAAACGTGAATGAAAAAAGTTTGAAAAGTGCAATAACAAGGTATTCAAAGACTAAATTATTTGTAAATTCCGAAAACAATACAGAACTAATCTAAAGTGTATTTCAAAGTTCAATAACAAGGAATTCAAAGCCTAATTTATTTGTAAATTCCAAAAATAACACAGAAAAAAATCTACTTAAATAAAATGACAAACAGAGGCGGCATGCTGGTGTGGGCCTGCTCATAGCCCCCCAGCTCAGCCGCCATGTGTTGGAGTTCTCCCCAGTGAGCGAGAGGGTCGCTTCCCTCCGCCTTCGGGTTGGGGGCAGGTCTCTCACTGTGGTTACGGTCTACGGGCCAAACAGCAGTGCAGAGTACCCGGCCTTCTTGGAGTCCCTGGGAGGGGTGCTGGAAAGTGCTCCAACCGGGGACCCCATCGTTCTCCTGGGGGACTTCAATGCGCACGTGGGGGATGACAGCGTCACCTGGAGGGGCGTGATTGGGAGGAATGGCCTCCCCAACCTGAACCCGAGTGGTGTTCTGTTATTGGACTTCTGTGCCCATCATGGTTTGTACATAACGAACACAATGTGTTCACCGGTGCACGTGGCACCAGGATACCTTAGGCCGAAGGTCAATGATCGACTTCGTTGTGACTGTCGCGGCGGCAATCACTACGAACGCAGCTGACGGGTACCGGAAGGCCAAGCGTGCACGCTGGTGTGTTGGAAGCAACAACTTGGACCTGGGTTGAGTTCGGGGAGGCCATGGAGGAAGACTATCGGTCGTCCTCAAAAAAATTCTGGCAGACTGTCTGGCGCCTCAGCAGGGGGAAGCATTGCCCCATTAACACTGTTTACAGTGGAGGTGGAGAGCTGTTGACCTCGACCAGGGATGTGGTCAGGCGGTGAAAGGAATACTTTGAGGGTCTCATCAATCCCACTGTCACGTCCTCTGTTGAGGAGGCAGAGGCTGGGGTACTTGAGGTGGACTCGTCTATAACCCAAGCCGAAGTTACTGAGGTGGTTGGTAAGCTCCTCAGTGGCGAGGCACCGGTGGTGGATGAGATCTGCCCTGAGTACCTCAGGTGCCTAAATGCTGTGGGACTGTCCTGGCTGACACGTCTCTGCAGCATGGCGTGGCGGTCAGGGACCGTACCTCTGGAATGGCAGACCGGAGTGGTGGTCCCTCTTTTCAAGAAGGGGGACCGGAGGATGTGTTCCAACTACCGGGGGATCACACTCCTCAGCCTCCCGGGGAAAGTCTATGCCAGGGTACTGGAGAGGAGAGTTCGGCCAGTAGTCGAACCTCAGATGCAGGAGGAACAATGCGGGATTCGACCTGGTCATGGAACACTGGACCAGCTCTATACCCTCTGCAGGGTCCTCGAGGGGTCATGGGAGTTCGCCCAACCGGTCCACATGTGTTTTGTGGATTTGGAGAAGGCGTTCGACCGTGTCCCTCGTGGTGTCCTGTGGGAGGTGCTCTGGGAGTATGGGGTCCGGGGCTCCCTGCTAAGGGCTGTCCGGTCCCTGTACAACCAGAGCAGGAGCTTGGTCCACATTGCCGGCACAAAGTCAGACCTGTACCCAGTGCGCGTTGGCCTCCGGCAGGGCTGCCCTTTATCACCAGTTCTGTTCATAGTTTTTATGGACAGAATCTCCAGGCGCAGACGGGGGCCGGAGGGGGTCCGGTTCGGGGACCTCAGGATTTCATCTCTGCTGTTTGCGGATGATGTTGTCCTGTTGGCTTCTTCAGGCCTGGACCTCCAGCGTGCGTTGGGGCGGTTTGCAGCCGAGTGTGAAGTGGCTGGGATGAGGATCACCACCTCCAAGTCTGAGGCCATGGTGCTCAACCAGAAAAAGGTGGCTTGCCCTCTCCAGGTCAGTGGAGTGCTCCTGCCTCAGGTGGAGGAGTTTAAGTATCTCGGGGTCCTGTTCACGAGTGAGGGGAGGATGGAGCGCGAGATCGACAGGCGGATCGTTGCAGCATCTGCAGTGATGCGGTCGCTGTATCGATCTGTTGTGGTGAAAAGGGAGCTGAGCCGAGGGGCGAAGCTCTCGATTTACCGGTCGATCTACGTCCCTACTCTCACCTATGGTCATGAGTTCTGGGTCATGACCGAAAGGACAACATCCCGGATACAAGCGGCTGAAATGAGCTTCCTCCGCCGGGTGGCTTGGCGCTCCCTTAGAGATAGGGTGAGAAGCTCCGTCACCCGGGGAGAGCTCAGAGTAGAGCCTTTGCTCCTCCACTTCGAGAGGAGTCAGCTGAGGTGGCTTGGCATCTATTCCAGATGCCTCCTGGACGCCTCCCAGGGGAGGTGTTCCGGGCACGTCCCACTGGGAGGAGGCCCCGGGGAAGACCCAGGACGCGCTGGAGGGACTATGTCTCCCAGCTGGGCTGGGAACGCCTCGGGATCCCTCCCGGGGAGCTGGAAGAAGTGTCTGTGGATAGGGAAGACTGCTGCCCCCGCGACCCGGCCCCGGATAGATGAAAATGAAATGAAAACAATACATAAGCAAGTTAGAAAGCCTAACTTCAGATGAAAAAGGATTCAGAAAGTCAAAAAACAACAAATTAGAAAACAAATCAACTAGTCAGAAAACAAATGAACTAGCGCTGTCAACATGAACGCGTTGACGCATGCATAACATTTGACATGTATAACATGTTATATATGTATATCATATAACATGTATAACATGTCGAAAAAAAAAAATACACAATTAAGACGGTTGCAGTTTTTTTCTCTTTCCTGTTGTGGCCGTGTCAAACGAAGAATGAATAAGACATATGTACTTCGTATGAGGATGAGAAGGCACAGACAATGAACACAGTATGTCACACACATTACGCTCATGGGGAGCACTGGGCTTCTGTGAGCAATGATACGTGGCCCACATACTGCAACCGAACTCTCAATGAACTTTCCATTCAAGACAGCGCTGCAATTCTGAATGCAAAAAGTAAAATTTTGAGAGCACACAAAGCTAATTTGAACGCGTATGAGCTTTGTTTTGTAAATGAAATGGTCTTCTCATGTATAAAAACATATTTGAGGGTAAACTGTGTGCGTGTGTACAGACAATCTTGTTTACTCTCGCAAGAATAACCCCAGACCAGCAGCTCCCAGATATTTTCTGGATTAAAACAGCATGGAAGGACTTGAAAGTAAATGCACAGGTATTGTAATGCTTGTATTCGTGTTGATTAGAACATTCAGAGTTACAAATAAAGTGTTTTATCATGCACAGAGGACACAAAATAGTTATCATAATTTTAAATTATTTGATTAAACGTAAATGCAATAAATGGATTCATGTTTATTTACTTTACATATTATATATTTAATAAGAAATGGTGTTGAACAATGCAATGTAAATGAAATAAATTTCATCTTGCTCAGTGACGTGTGTCACTTGCAAAATTGACAGTAGACAATCCGGCATATAGTTAAATCCAAACATGATTTTACCTCAGACTATCTAAAAGGAATGACAGCACAAATTCCACACGGGTGAAGATTGTTACTACAATTGTTCCAAGGTTTAAAGACCTAAACTTTATTCTCAAAGATTAAAGGAATGAAGCTTCACTAAGCAATCTGTTAATGGAAGAGAGTCCTAGAAATCAAGAGCCTAAAGAGGCCACAAATTAACAGCCACTTAATAAATGAAGCAAAAAGTTCATTTGGAGTATATTAGATAAGTAAAGGTTCTGCTGAGAAATCCCCACAAAGGCAGAAGATCTCTCAGCAGAACCTTCTCTTTCACTCTGCCTGGCTGGTGGAACAAACTCCCTGATCCAGTCAGGAATCTCACACAGTCAGTGCCAACCTTTTTCCAATGGTACACAACCTTTCTCAAATGGTAAATAACCAACTTTCTAATTTTTAGTTTTTTAATTAATTGTCTTTTCTGATTTGATATTCAAGGATTTTGTCCGATGCTTGTCATTAATTGTTGTGACTGAGATATTTTCGAATGGTTTCCATCTTTCTGTCACCATTTATTAGCCACTGAGATAATTTGTATCAATTTGACAAGGATAGAAAAAAATCATCAGCCTCTGATGTCTGTTGGGCAGAAAGCTGAGTAAGACCATGGATAAACTTTATGTTCCCTCAGAGTGTCATGGGATTTAGCTTTAGGTTTATTTGACGACACTACAAATGTGTTAGGTAAGCAATTCTATGAATCTCTAGAGGATATATATCATGTAGGAAAAAAAATAAAGCATTTTGTCCACGGAGGTTTTTTTTTTTTTTTTTTACTCCATTTAAAAAGGTGCCTGTAAATAGTGTTTCGAACCTGACACAAACAAGCTTGCAGATTGGAGCATCAGCATTGATTCGTCTTGAACTGATACAGATCATGTTGCTCTGCTGCCAGCTATTGATCAGGCAAGACCAATCAATGTGCTGTCTCACCATTCCTCAGCAAATAAGCATTGGTGACAGAGCCTGGTTGCATACTAATAACAGCATTCAGTGTGATTAATAGACTCACCTTTTTGGAAAATTCAGCTGCTCGTTGTTCGCTCTCTTCCACTTTGGCTTTATCTACGCATTGATCTGTCATTTACAAACAGCCAGGTCAATGAAAAAAGCACAAGCATACATTACATAGATTATAAGGTGCATGGTAAACACAATGTTTAGGTTTATATGTCAGAAACAATCAAATTAGCAAAGGAAAAGAACACATTGTTAAGAAAATTACATTAACCTGTCAATACATTATTTCTAACCAATTCAAGAGGTTTGGCAAAACACATTTAACATACGGCATCGCCAAAGTGAGTTTAAAACTAATTAAAATGAGTAGGGAAAGGCAAAATTTGAAAACTTTTAATGAGGCTTTGTTGGCAAGTTACAAAAGAGTTAGTGACCGTGCTAAAGAGAGCATGGTGGGCAAAGAAGAGGGGACAAGAAGACACATATTTGCATCACATTTATTTGAATAATTCCCCTAGTGTCCGAGAAGTGGATGACAAAACCATTGGCAACAATTATTTACTTCCCCCAACAATTAATCATGAAAACAAATTAAATAAGCCAAGGACTGCGAATATAACTGGTACAGCTGAAGCTGTGTTGCTTCATGACATGACATGGCAGTCAGTTTCTTCAGATAATGTTTTATTTATGCATAATGAGCATACCTTATCTTATGTGTCGGGTGAGTGCAGGTGCTTCAGATAGGGCTCTCAAGGGGAGCAAGGAATGATAATTAGCTCTACTCCAGAAAACCGCTAACTTTTATCAAGTGCAGTTGTGTTTCCCTTAGTGCTGCATGACTCCAGTTGTTAGACAGGCTTGTAGAATAGTTCTAACTTTCTGATGGATATCATTCACATTTCAAATCAGTTTCCTCGCTATGTCTCTGTTCCGTTCCGTTCCTTCTAAAATATTGCCTGTTATATTTGATAACCATAAAGTTCAAGAGTGAAGTATGAATGTCAAGCTTGTTCATTGACTGCCTCTCCGAAGTTGAAGTTAGTGTTTTAACAGGTTATATCTAAAAAGAGAGCTTTGGGGATAGCACTCCAAATGAAAAAAAACATCAATTGTTCACTAGAATTGGTCTGAAAACTTTTTTAATCGTAATTCTGCACTGTTGAATCAGGGAATGAAGTATTATTTAAATAGAGTGGTAGATAAAAAGTGTCGTGTCACTGTTTGGTCTTGTCGTCAAGTCATCATGTGGTTCATTGAGTGCCTTATTAGTCATTAGAGGGCCTGATTAGTCCAATAGGTTTTAAATGGGAAAGTCCCACCGCGATTGTAGTGAAGACTGATTTATCTTTAGATTTTGTAGGGAAATACCAAGAGATCATGGGTGCATTTTTTGGCTGAATAAACTTAAGAAATGTAAATGTGTTTCTAGTATTTAATTACATACCAATGTAATAAATCTTTCAGATTTATTGTGCTACTATTAAAATCAGTGGAGATTTTTTTTTTATTAATATATATATATATATATATATATATATATATATATATATATATATATATATATATATAGTCACGAGCCTACTCAATGTCTCTCTCTCACCCGGTAGTTTTCCACTACACCTGAGTTTGATTAGTAGCCACGCCCCCTGGCCCTCACGCTGAGTACCACCACACCTGAAGCTGATCCAAAATCACTCTTCTCCCTATATAAACGCCTGTTTTCAGACAGTCTGTGTCAGATCATCTGCAAACCTACAGCACGCTGAGGCAAGCGTTTTGTGACTTCTGGCTCTGTTTTGTTACCTACCTGCCTGCCTGCCTGTCTGTTTCTCTGTCACCACTGCCTGATGTTTATCTGCCGAACCTGAATGCCCGTTGATGACTCGGACCGCCTCGACCACACTCAACTCTCCTGCCCTGATAGAACCAACGCCTGCCTATTCCCGACTATGCTCTGCTCTTCAACCCCGGCTACCCGACCTACCACCAGCTCCTAACTACGCTCTGCTCTCCTGCCCCGGCTCTTCGATCTACTACCCGGTGAAGACCCCGAGGGCTTCATCTCCCGGCAGCACCATGAGACGCAGCCAGCTGGGCATTGAAGTCTGCTTCATTTTTCCTTGTCTTTATCACTGAATAAAGAATCTCTGTTTAAATGTGATGCACTTAGGTTCTCGTCTGTCTTGTGCCCTGATATATATATATATAATAGACTGAAATGTTATCAAATGTAAATGATTTAAGCAAATTTACAGATAGCAACTCATAGAAATTAATGGGGATTCCGCACTCAGTAGACCAATGACCAACTAATCGTGCCTCCATTACCCCTAAATAGATGAGAAAAATTGCAGCCATTTTTTTTTTCCTATTGCACCATATGCAAGTGATACCACTCTGTTATATATAACACTCTGGACAGAGATATCTCTGCATCTGTACAGATCTCTAGTAGGACAGTTTTCTAGCTATTTTAAGTTTTGATGACAATTGATGCTAATGGCTAATTGGTGCTCAAAACGGATGGAACTTTACAATAAGATATAAGAACTTGCAACCGATATGCAAACGGCATACCGATGAGATGACTGAAATCCACATCCAGCCGGTCTCTGTAAGCAAAATCAGGGTCCATCCCACTGCGGTGGAGGACGATCTGGGACACACACTCCTCTATCACCTTGTAATACTGAGGCCTGTAATAAAAAGAACAAGCACACCAAGAGTGAAGGGGTAGAGTATGACAAGAGGTAATGCCGTTAACTTCATATAAAATACTGCCTCGTGCATTTCAGTAAGGACAGATCTTCATAAATCATCTGGTAAGACATATCTTTTAATGGCATTTCATGGCTTTGAATTAAGGCTTCCTTTGGTACATAATGAAATCACTGACATTAGACAAGAAGCCAAGTAGTGACTGGGTGACTTTGTCCATTCAAGGTGAAGACGAGCCTCAACGTTGCCTTTGCTAATTTGCAATCATCTTTGGCAATTAAGAACAGCCATAAAACCTGAGACGCAAATCTAATCAATGTAATTAGCGGCACAATGGCAACGAAAACATGGCTTTGTGTTTGGAGAGGTGACGATGATGGGACAGGGACTAAATGGGTCTGGGACTAGACACTGCCACAGCGCTTAGCTTGTGACCTTTTCTGAGTTATATTACAAAAATTAATTGCAAGTGACATTTAACAAATACAATGTCGACTTACGGCAAACTAAGTAGAGGCAAATAATTATGTTCCAACCATGACCTTGAATGTCTCTAGCAGGTATTCAATTTTCCTCCTGGAAAAGTGTCGACAACTTCTGTTGGCTTTTTAACACAAAACAAGTAGTTGAATTTTAATGAACAAGCATGGCTTTAGCACTGACTGTACTAAATAATTGCTCTGCAATCCTTAGCTAAAGCCCTTAATTCTAGAGCATTAGATGTTTTAATCTCCAAACATTCTTGTTTGATTAATATTGTTCATAGTGGAATACAGGAGCTAATGGAGCAGGGAAAATTTGTTTGATGTGTAATAAAATAACTAAATCAATCCAGTACATTTTAAAGGGTTACAATCAATGTTTTCAAAACATTGTTAAGCACAAAATCAGCAAAAAGTATATTTACGTTTTTTTGAATTTGTATAACATAATGTGCTTAACATATAAAATATCTTTAGTTTTTAACAAGAGCTCTGTCTACATGTTAACAAAGCTACTGTGTTATTTTTAAACATTAATTAGAAAGGTTGTTAAATAAAACAATAGGTTTTGACACATGTGAGCCAAAGGAGTGATACAAAGAACTTTCAATATTTTGTAATAAAAATGTGTTTAATAAATAAAAAAAAAAGATAACAGTTTAGCATTTCATACATGAACCTAATCTTTTCGCATGTAACTGAATATTGCTAAATTGCCGTTTGGTTAGCTCAAAGATTAGATCAAGACTTTATGTTTTAGGTATAGATTTATGTTAACCTAATATTTTGCTATAAAATATTGTATTAATTACTATAACAATGTGATACTTTATAATGTAATACCATGATCGAGTATTAAACAATACAATACAATACAATACAATACAATACAATATAATATAATACAATTGTTTGTCGGTTTAGTCCCTTTAATTTCAAGGAACTAACCACAGCATATGTTTTACGCCATCGATGTCCATCCAGCTGCTACCCGCCACCGGGAAACATCCATACACACTCATAATCTTCCACAGCGTATGTTTTACGCCATCGATGTCCATCCAGCTGCAACCCGCCACCGGGAAACATCCATACACACCCATAATCTTACACCATGGACAAATTAGTCAAATTTGTCCATTTCAAGAAACAAAGTAACCTGAAAAATTATCTCTCACGCTAAATAGACTCATGCTAGAGCTTTTTAATAAATGTGTAAAGCAGCTGGGGAAGCAGTCTGTAACTTATATGAATGAGTATCACCAATCTTAGCATCTTAGCTTAGTGGCATGACTTGCAGCTAATGGTTGTCAATGAAAAACACCATATCCTTATGTCAATAAACTGTCCTATTTTCTCTAAATCCTAGCTAGATGCTGGATGGAATCAAGAAGAAGATGAGTGACCCAAAACTGTCATAGAGCCCATGCAGTAGAGGAGACGGCATATGTCCCACTCAACAGTGGCTCCCCTCTTCCTCTCGCTCTCGCGGTCTGGCACCTTCACTGCCTGCCTCTCATCTCCAATCCAACCCTGCTCCTGCTGCCCATTTAATCTTCATGTCAGTCATGGCTGAAAGTAGAAGATGTGCTCCATATAGACTCCCTCTGATCTACTCCCTGCTCAAGAGCCATTGCCTGACATCTAACAACACTGCAAAAAGCTTCTTCTTTTAAGAAAGGGCTGATAAAGATAAGGACCTCTCCAGAAGTTATAAAAGCATTCAATTTAATTTAATTAAAAAGGTCACTTGAGTAACAGAAGGAAACTTTTCTTTACAAACAAACAACCATCAAGTTGAGTGCTTAGAGTTATCTGAGGACAAAGGTGTCTGGTTGTTGTGCTGGAATTAAAGAACATCTTTAAATCAAACACTGCAATCTAATGGTGTAGACAGCTTTTCTTTATGCCTGGCTTTGATCACAAGGGTACCTTCCAACACCTATGAAAAAGAGTGACGTTGTTGACTGATGTGTACTGAAGTCGAGAGATGCCACCAGCCTGTTTATCCCTCCCTCTCCCCAGAGACTCTGTCATCA
Source organism: Danionella dracula (assembly GCA_900490495.1). Classification (NCBI taxonomy): domain Eukaryota; kingdom Metazoa; phylum Chordata; class Actinopteri; order Cypriniformes; family Danionidae; genus Danionella; species Danionella dracula. Next base: position 5,690,350 of record UELW01000001.1, on the reverse strand, counting down.
AAGCATGCGCTAATCTTAAGGGATCCCTTTAATCTAAAATTATAGCCATAGAATTTCCCAACCAGCCAATCCAATCTACATAAAATGCCTCACCAGGTTCAAAAGCAAGCAATCATCTCCCTGATGAGAACTTTGTTGATTGATCATGCAATACAATTGCATGTAAGACTACCAAGAATTACACAATAAACATGTTAGTACTAATTGAAAGGAAGTCTCAGACACATCTCGAGATTGATTGTAACACATTGTACATATATTTAAAATGCCCCGATTGTAATTTGAAAGGTCCATATTTGATTTTGGAGGTCTTAAAAATAGGTTGACACGTATGCAAGGTTGGTTAAAAAAAAAAGCATTTGTTTTCTTAAAATATGCATTACATTTTAACAGATTTAATCTCAATTGCCAAGTGATTTGTTTAGTGACTCGTTCCTAATAAATGTCCTCTAAGTCATGTCTTATGGAGCTGCTGAATAAAATCGGTCTGGTCTGGTTTTGACCGCATTTATAGAAATCACATTGACAAAAATATTAACCAATAAATAGAGTACAATCAACACAACATCAAACTGCCGTGATTGAGCAAACAGACGATGTTTGAGTTGAGACCACGAGAGAAGGTCATGGATTGTTGTGAGTGCATTAGGCACCTCGGTAAAAATATGGTTCCAGTTAATTACGCCGATGAGAATAAATAAATTATCCAAAAATCAGAAGCAGGTAAAATATAAAATGTCCATACTAATCTATGTGAAAGGCTTGCATAACCATTCTTCCCCTCATGTAACGGTGTGATAAATGGGTATTAATTAATCTGGAAATGTAAGTTACTTTAGAGCAAACAGTGTTTTTTTTTTTTGTTTGTTTGTTAGTGTTTGTTTGCTTGTTTTTCTGTTGTTCAACTATAACTGAAAGACAAAAACTGGGCAGAATTGTTTTGTTAAATGCAGGACTAAAAAAGAGCAAAACAAGTTTTTAAAAATTTATTTGTAAGATTTGTAAGAAAGAACATATGGCATTGTACATGTCATGTCTTGTTTTTGTTTTTTTAGCTTCACAATAAAATAGAAAATATGAAGCAAAATGATCAAACCATTATATTATTCGGCAGCTGTCAAACATTTGTGATCATGACTATTGATTTGATCACATTGTTTATGAGAATTAATTGAAATATTTAGCAACTGGGTAATATCTAAGCAGCTATACGACACTGTCCCTAGCTAAGATCCTAGTAAAGTGACTGAAATATAATGTTGTTAAAACTGGGCATTTACATTACTACTTGATGCTATCTTTAGTTGTGCTTACTTTCATTAGATTTGACATTAGGAAATAAAAAGTGATTATTTTTAATAACTGTGTTGTTTAAGGAATATGAAGAATTGCATGCGAGCATATTTATGGAACGAGCTGCCTAAGCGATTCACCAGAGATGAGGAGGGTTAACTTAGGTTTCAGACTGCTCATTTGTGCATCTGCTGAGTTTTGTCAAGTTGTGCTTCTTTTCACCTTCAACTGCCTTGACTAAAACAGCAAGGAGCTGAGAGCTCGATGATCTGACTGACATGATGTCTAGTATACAGTTAATAAGATTAAAATGAGTTAAATTACCAAAAGCCTAGTGAGACATGGGGAATATAAATTTAATAAATCAAGACATAAAACATGCATTAAAAATGATAAAACATTTCTGGACTTCCTTTGGTATTGAAAACATCTAAACATTAACTGACTTAATGGTAGATTTATAAAAATGAATAATGGCTATAGGCAGTATATGTGTAAAAATACTAATATCAGAGGAGGGTGTATTGATAGCTACGACTTAAACAGCTTAAAGGTCAGTGATTTAATCTAAGTCCCATTATTTCAAAAATCCATTTCACAAATCAGACTTTGGGAATCACTGAACTTTTTAATGTTCACGTCCATTTGCTGTCTAAATTAAACAATTGTTGAAAGAAATGTGGTATTTTCTTTCCTTTGGGAGAGAGTCTTTTCTAACTGCATCCATTTTTAATCAGAGATTGTAGCGATCCTGTTTTCTGCCATCAGATTTATAGACATAGAGGCTGGAGCAATGGCACTGAACCAGAATCTGCTATCATACTTTCCTAATGCGTTTTCCATTCCTCGCTTTTTCAACAAGCTGAGCAATAAATTATTCATGGCTTAAAGTGAGCAGCAACATGTCCATGGTAAATTCCCTCCCTTTCATCACTTCACTCTTCCTTCTTTGTTAAATATTTTACCTCAGCAACAGGTCTGATGCAACAGTGAACTGAGAGGCTTGCGATCATTTCCTCACTTTCCTAACAGACACACACACACGCACACACGCACCCACACCCGAACACGCACAAACGCACGCACGCACGCACACACACACACACACACACACACACACACACACACACAGAGAGACCTAAAGAACATGCAAAATAACTCTTCTTAAAAAACTGAACTTCAACGCATGAGATTATGAGTTAAAGATTTAATTGATGTGGCGTATTAACACTTTTCCTTTAAAAAGTGTGTTTTAAAAGGCTGCTTTAAAGGGTTATAATTTAGTTCCTAAACATACTTTAATTTAAAAAGGAATGGCACATGCATTGCCCTTTATAATATTTTCACCCATAAAAAACAAATCGAGCTGTGTTTATTGAGAAAAAAATAAATAGAAATCTGAAGTGACGGCACTAACCTGACATAATAATCATTCCTGATGAGCAGCAGGTGTTGCAGAATCGATAGGAAGTAGGTTTCAGAGCTTGTATCCTTCACCATGTTGGACAGGAGATGATAGACTTCACCCATATCAGTGCACATGTGGTTAAGAACATAACATTTACACAAACTCCATTTGCAAGAGAACAATTAATTTAATTCAAAAGGATTGTTGACAAATTAAATCAAAGTAAATGTGTATATTTCAGAACAAACTAGATTAACTATTTGTTGTTCTCTTGTGTACTGTGTAAATGTAGCAATGTAAGTATCTACTAATTCATTATAGATAATTTAGTGGGTGCACCAAGATGAACATAAATTCAGAGTTTGTGAAAAGTGGTTTGCAGGAAATGCCAGGATACTCTAAACAATCTTTTCCTTGATGCATGGCAGGAGAGTTTTCCAATGTGTCAATAATTTCAATATGGCCATTGTTATTTGATCAAACTGGATTCTAAATAACCATACCCCTATGCGATTTCTTCAAATTTTTAAAAGTAAAAAACATTCAAGAACAAGCATCTGGTCTAGATGTATAAGAGAACTGAAGCTTTCTATACAGTTCTCAGGTGTAGTTTGTGTCGCAATTTGTTTTAAAAAGTAAATTCAGCCCATTTAAATAAATTAAATTAATAAAAAAAACATAAAACAGAGAAAAAAATACTCTTGAATTATTGACATCTACTTACATATTCAGTCATTTTGTTTTTGAAACCTGAATCTCAGTCATTGCCTTGGTGGTCTCCGGATGAGATGTAAGTATTGATTATATGTCCAAGATTCACTTCTCCTTGAAGTGAAATACCAACAGTTTCATTTTTAAAGTAAACATAACAGCAACATCCTTCATCGTTTTACACAACATTACTTGAGGATGGATCACAGGGATGAAGTTAAGTGCAAGTGGGATAAACACATAAATGGTACTGCTTTTTAACCCTCAAAAGCTTCTTAAAAACACATTATGACTAACTTTAGCACTCAATGGTCATTACTGATTTGTATCTAATGATGAATAAAAATAAAAAAGCAATACATACTAAAAATGATTTGTTTTGAAATGAGTCAAAAAAACTTTGAGCAAAAAATAGTTTGAGCAAAGAGGAAAATATGGTAACAAACAAATAAGATGTAAATTTATGGAAAATATAGAACAGAAAGAAAAGTCGTCAAGGCTTTACAAACTGCCCTTTCAGCAAACCGGTCTACCCCACCAATGCTGAACATTTTCTAATTAACTCATATCATCTCAGTTATTCATAAGGTTGTGACTGCACCCCATGTTCTGTCAGCTCAATCTGAAAATACAAGCATCTTCAGAGCATTATCGCTGATAACACAGGTGATCCGCTTAAATAAATTATCTTCTCCACACTTCAAAATCACCAAAATGCAACAGAAAGCTGTTCTCTCCATTAAGCAGGGCTGAGACACAAAGTCTGGGCAGATTTGTATGTTGTGCGTGTTTGCAGTAATATACTGGTGGAGAAGGTGATGCATAAACATGAGCCTGTATCAGCATGGAGCTAAGAAATACACAAGAAAGAGAGGGAGGGTCAATCAATCATGCTGGTCAACTTTCAATTAATATTCAACAGCTTCCTCAAGTTACTACAATGGCAAGAAACCAACTAAAGTTCGAATTAAAAAATAACAAAACAATAAAACAAAGTAAAACAATTGTGAAAATAAAAATATTGTTATAAACAATTGAAGAGTGGGAGAGCAAATATGTGTGACCCTGTCCTATTCTACTCAGCATACAAAATGGACATGATGTAAATTATTTGAAATATGTTTGAACCATAACACGTCCTAAAAATGTGAAACTTGCTGAAGATTTGTTGGGATTGCCTTTGCTAGGTGTTTGTTTTAGAAACATCAGTATGCCCACTAGTATTAGTTAAATTGCTATCAAATATGTTTTTTTTTTTTCAAATTAATAATTGGTAATTTAATATAACAGAAAAAAATTGTAAATACTGCTATTCAGAACACAACTTTCATTAATTCAACATAAGTTTATATTGCTTGTTATTCATAAATTTGACCTATAAAATATATCAAACTGAGTAACGAAAATTTGTAGCTATGTAAAATAAAAATAAAATAAATTAAATTAAGTGGTGACGACAGGCTGCGACATCATAAAAATATATGAATGATGCACAATAGATATGAACAGAATGTGTGACATTTCATTATAAAGCTGGAAGAAAAAAATAGTAATGGGTTTATTTATTTGCAGCAATTTACTTAAGAATCGATTTCATCATTAGTCATCAATAGGTTACATCAAAATACAAAAAAAAAAACATGTGCATAATGAGCAGTATGCTTCAAATACATTGTTTGAATACCTAACCATCACTTTTAAATTTCCTTTGAGTATGTATGAAGGGTTTTTTTTTTTTAACTCTGGCCGTTTAAAACCAACAATGTCAATCGTTTTTACATGTGTTTACATTCAGGAAAATGTAATCAATCTCTGGCAACTCCAACAATCACGTTTATGCTTTTGAGAATATTTGGTAACAAACACTTTTAAAATGTTAAGCATTTATGTTCACAAGCGCTTTCTTGAACCATAACCAACACTTGTTTATAATTTTGAGGATAAATAAGGCTTTTCTCACACTATTCTTCTTCTTCTTTCGGCTGTTCCCAGTTTAGGGGTCGCCACAGCAAATCATCTGTTTCCACCTAACTCTGGCCTCAGTATCCTCTACTCTTGCACCAATTACCTTCATGTCCTCCTTTAGCACACCCATATAACTTGTCTTTGGCCTTCCTCTTGCCCTCTTGCCTGGCAGCTCCATCTCCAACATCCTTCTACCAATATAACTACTATCCCTTCTCTGCACATGTCCAAACCATCTCAATCTGACTTCTCTGACTTTGTCTCCAAAACAACCAACCTGAGCTGTTCCTCTGATGTGCTCGTTCCTAATCTTGTCCATCCTTGTCACTCCTAAACTGAACCTCAACATCCTCATCTCTGCTACTTCCATCTCTGCCTTGTGTCTCTTCCTCACTGCTACAGTCTCTAACCCATACATCATAGCTGGTCTCACTACTGTTCTGTACACCTTTCCTTTGATTCTTGCTGACACTCTTCTGTCACACAACACCCCTGACACTTTTCTCCACCCACTCCAACCTGCCTGCACTCGCCTCTTCACCTCTTTTTCACACTCCCCGTCGCACTGGACTGTTGACCCCAAATACCTAAACTCCTCCACCTTCTTGACCTCAGTCCCCTGTAACCTCACTGTTCTATTTCCCTCCCTCTTGTTCAAACACATGTATTCTGTCTTACTACGACTGACTTTCATTCCTCTTCTTTCTAGAGCAGACCTCCAACTTTCCAGGTGTCCCTCCACCTGCTCTCTACTCTCACTACAGATTACAATGTCATCTGCAAACATCATTTCTCACACTATGGCACAGTTAAATGTCATTTTTGTGTTGTTGTTGTTAGTGTTAAGGATTAACAATATTTGGTAACTCTAAATCATGACTTAATTTTTTAGTATGTATGCAAATGTTCTCAGACTATGGCAACCCTAACCACAACTTTTACATATTTGTTTAGTATTTAAGAGATTTCTTGATTTAATCTCTGGCAACCCCAAACAACAACAAACAACACATACCAAAAGAGCTTCACATGAACATCAGAGAAATAAGAACTGTAAAAAAGAGTTTAAGAACTAGAATAGTGAACTGAAGACATTTTAAGGCCGAAAATGTTGGCCTTTTAGACTAGTTAAAATGTTTTAAGACCGTGTGGAAAGCTGATTAGTTTACGTTAACATAATTTGTCTTTTAATAGAATGCAATATTTGCTTTTTTTTTTTTTTTCAATGTAGTTTAACATATTTGGGGGGTTTTTCCAGAAAAAAAAACTCAAATAACAGAATAGTAAAAATAGTTTGCTTCTTGTTTTATATATTTACACGAAGAGAGGTGGGATTGGAAAAGGGTGGAGGGAGAAAAAGAAGGCGACTGTTCCTTAGACACGCATATTACACAAGGCACTTACAGATCAATGCCAAATTGTCCTCAGAGACAAATGTTGTGTCTCTTACACAGTTGGCTGCTCAGGGAAATCATTAGCCCAGACAGCTTGAACTAAAACATGGGCTTCTCCATCACTGCAGTAAAGCCTTTTCTCTGAGAGCTCATAGAAAGTGGATCAACGATAAAAACAATCATGTAAATCAGAGCTAAAATACGTGAAAATATTCTGTAAATTACATGAAGCTACTTTCTAAAAGGTGCAAAAAAGGATAAAAACTAATCTGGAAAAAGCTATTCCATATGGCTAACACGTACCAAGCTAAGGCCTGAAGGGTCAGATGCAGATGTTGATACAGGGAGAAAATAAATCTGAACGGATTTCCATAGCCATGTAGCATAGTCAAGCTGCAGATTTGAGGAGGAATGAAACAGAAGAGAGGTGAGTGCAGAGGTTGCTCTCTATGTCTCTAGAATGTCAGTATAATGAGCTCAGGGCCGATGGAAGAAGCTGGGATATGTGTGCAGTGCGTGCATGAGTTGATGTGAAGAGGTTTGTTTACCACTAGAGTTGCCAGAGGCTGGACTGGAATTGGAAAAAAAGCTGCTTCTCAAATCCCTACCGAATGAACCATGGGTCTTGGCTTTAGACCCACTAGCCATGCCAGGTGCCCTGGTGGTGCTTCGCATGTATGAAGCAAAGGTAAAAAAGGATATTCCATCTCAGCGCGAATGTCATCCAGACGGTGAGACAGCTCGATGGAATCCTCTTCCTTATTTTCATTAAACACCTTCAGCTGGATGTCGAGCTCCTCCGTCTCCTTCAGCTCCTGTCATTACAGAGGGTGAGAGAAGAAGAATGAGTGACTGATGAACATATCGTACAGCTAATATAACATTCTCAAGAATCTTCATCTCTGAGAATTATGTAATGACAGTTCTTAAATGGTGACCAATTCAGATTTCCACCGAATCATAAAAGCATGTGCATGATTTACAGAGATAAACAGTAAGTGTGTCTCCTCATTGCTATTGCAACGTGTTTCCCAGTTTAATTTTAAATTATAATTGTCATGCGTCTCCTTTTTCATTAAACAAATCAGTACACTGTTAGAAATGAACAAAACATGAATGGTTTTGCTATCTGTTGTTTCCAATGTTTAGCGTATAGTAACCTTTAAAAGAATAGGACGTTTTAGGGATTTGTGTTAACTGAAAGTGTTTTTCTTTTTTCTTTTATTTTGTAATACTGGTGTGCCAGATGAAACAAATGTTACCTGAAACGTAAAATGAATTAAATCAATAAAATATACTCTCAGAACAGCAAAGCTCAAGTTTTGGTCCATTTGTAATTTCAATTTTCAAATGTTTTTTAGGGTTAACTTATTATTTTATTCATTTTTTAACTTTTCCTTTGTCAATGTGGATAGTTTTATATAATTTAACTGCCTTTAATTAGTAAAATATTTGCAAAAGAGAACTGTAAAGGCCAATTAGCGTTGATGCTATGCAAAAAAAAATGTAGTTAGGATAGTTAGTTAGAATCGTTTTTTTTGCCATCCTCGATTGTGTGACTTTGATCTCTTTCAGAAATGATTTTGTGGTGCATGCTGGGACTGAAAAAAGTTAATCATTTACTGTATGCCTGACCGAGAAGGTAATATTGGAACTAGATATTAAATATTATTGGTTTAGATATTAAAACTTGAATGTAAAAGAGCAATATATACTAAGTGCCTCCAAGTCAGTAAAAAGTACTATGAAAAACAGAAGATTTCCTGATATTTTGAATGCAAAATTATTGTGTTTAATGTAAAAACATTACTTTTTTCTTTTTTTTTTCATCTAAACAGTAAATATAAATGAAATAAAAAAGGAAACTAAAATGTCAATAAAAATAATAACATAGCAGAAAAACATATTAGCACAATTTAACGGTAACATAGTGACTGGATTTTGCACATGCTTTTGGAGAATTTGGCAATTAAATGATATAACATGTTTAATTTAATTATCTTTAATTGTGTATAGATAATGAAATAATTCAACATGCAGAGAAGAACATTGCTATCTCAAAGGTTATTGAAGATCTGTGCATATCCGCGTAATCTTTGTAGAAAATTTGGTACGCGTGAAAGTATATGTGCCATTAAACTTAACATCTTTGAACATCGCAAGAAGAATTTATCCCCGTCACCAATTATATAATATTGATAACAACAGTTTAAATATCTCATTTTTTTATAAGATAGCTACAGTTTTGAAAATCACCCACAACTGTCTGCCCTCTCATGTGGGGGAGTATTCGAAAATTAACCCCTACTGATAATAATACGAGGGTGACTAAGAAAACTAGTCACAGAGCAATTTAAAGCTCAGGTATAAACTGCAACCGTAAGCCTGATTAGTGCAGTGCTGAGCTGAGAGTAAATCTGTTTTCCAAAAAACAGAAACAGATTTTCTTGCTATGTATACCTCCAACACATGCTGCTGATGAAAAAAAAGTTTAGAGAGGAGGAGAGAGATGAAGACAAAGTGGATTAAAAAGGTCGTTAGTTCCCTCTTCACTTCCCCGCACATATAGACACATCCATCACCAAAAATTTCATAGTACTTAGGACATCCCATCCATCTCTCAGTTTCAGACTTCCAAATTCAATTTGTAATTTTGAGGATACTAAAACACACTGAAACACATCATTCACAAAAAGAGTACACAATGTCAGTTTTTAATTGTACTATTAAACTTTAAAATAAATTATTCATGCATTAATATAAGCTCATCATATGCGGGGGTAGTATGAGATAATTATAATAATTGCAGCAATAAAATGGGGAGAAGTCAGAGTGACTTATTAACAGCGAGCAAAAGCCCACATAAATGAGATGGTGAGTGATGGGCCAGTCTGGTTTTCACTGCATGGCATATTAGAGCAGGGATCTGTCAGTTGTTTGAGAATGATGTTTAAAACCAATGTCCTTTTTCAAGCAAAGATGAGCCATTAGAGAGAAAGCAAGTCAGAGCTTTGTAATTCCTATGGACATTTGTTCAAAAGTAGCTAATGCTTATGTCTAGATCTTTAGTAGGCGATGCATAAAACTTAGCAAAACATGTTTAACAAAAAAAAAATTGTTAGTTAAAGTGCATTTATTGTCATGTTTTCCATATTTTATTTTAACATAACAATACATGTTGGATGCTGTACACTCAGAAAGTTCTGGCGAGGGCTGAAGGTTTTGTTTGTTTGTTTGTTTGATTTTCAGTTATATGTAAGGTAGAAAGATTCTGCTGGAACATTTACCAGTAATGTAATGACATGAATTAGCGATAACTTGACATTATAATAATATAATAATAAGAGATAACTTAAGGTCTTAACATTAAGATTAACATATTAAGAGAGTTATCAAGTGACATTAGACTTAACTTTTAAATTGGTTGGTTCAAAAAGAACAAAAAACATAAAACAGCGCAAAATAAGTCACAGCGACTATGACACAGAGATGTACTGAAAGAAGATGCTAAGCACTCAAATAGGTTTTAGACAATTTTCAAAGCTGTTTTCATCAAATCCATAATCTCTGGCTTCTGAAAACTTGCCCTGAGATGTTAAGCTTTTTTTGTTGAGTAATTTGTATCTAATAATATTTAATTTAATGGCCTGTTTGTTTTTCACTGCAATTGCAAAAAAACTAAATCTAAATGAGCGAATAATTAAAAGGTAAAACAATTAATTGAAAACAAACAAAACAAATGTAAAATAAAGATGTGAAATAAATAAACCAAATAACTAAATAAAGATGATATCATATAAGGCTGAATATAAACTGCTCACACCAAGATAGGAAAAACATGTTTTAATTACGTGTAAAACACCTGAGCCTACAGTTTAAGTTCAAAAGTATTAAAATGATGAATAAACAAGGCTCAAGTTATACTCACTGGGAGGATCTTCTTGAGGCCACAACGAAGAAACTCATTCCGTAAGTGTATCCTGAAGTCTAAATCATCTGGGGAGGTAACTAGGGCATTGATCAACTGCATACAGGCCACCTATTCACAGACAAACAGACGCATGCACATTATTTAATGAGAGCAGATTCAGAGAATTACCCCATTGGCAATAAATGATTAAAACGTAGTACTCTGTATCAGCCTCTTACTCACACTGTTCTCATCTCTCATCTTAAAGCAAAAATCAATGCATCACATTAAATAGAATAAACTTAATTCATGAGGATTGAATGAGGCAGTTGGCACAAAAAAAAGAGCAAAATGAAAGAAAAAGATGCAAAAGCCTTTCAAAATCTGTCTGGAGGAAGGAGGGAAAGTGAGAGCAGGCCAGGCTGAACAGATGTGTATTTTAATTGATTTATCAGATCAGGGCAGCGGGCAGGGAAGAGTGCTGATGGTTCTTAACAGGCTGTAAGGTGGCTCCAGGGAGTTAGTAAGGATGAGGAGGAATGCTCTTTGCTTGCTTGATCGATGCCGAGTGGAAGGATTGCTCTTGATGGACAAGTGAAGGATGTTCCTTCCTACACCTCTCCAGCAAGCAGTACAATTCTTAGTTGAGAGCAAGCGTTATTTATTCTGTAGCATGCGTTTGCTTGTTTGGTGGGTTTTTTATTAAGAAAAGGTGAGCATCCCTTGTATTTTTCCCTCGTTGAATAGAGAAATTGAATCCTCAATTAGGTTTTTCCGGACATTTAAGAGTGCCTTGCCACTTCCGAGGCCTAGCACTGATCTCAGCCATCGAAATGAATGGAAAGGCTGTACCATTGATCAATTCATTCATTCATTCATTCATCTTCATGTCGGCTTTGTTCCCTTTCGGGGTCGCCACAGCGAAATGAACCGCCAACTCTCTGGCACATGTTTTACGCAGCGGATGCCCTTCCAGCCGCAACCCATCGCTGGGAAACCATTGATCAATCTTAAGTGAAATAAAAAGTGTTAAATTGGTGTTGTTGTTTCTTTTTCTTTTTCAATACAAAAAAGTCATACTAACACAACTTTGCAACCAGCAAGGGAAAAATACCTGTCAAACAAACATGGATGCCATTACATATCATGCATAATGCTAAAAAAAGGTTTATAGTAAAGCTTCAAAACATCAGATACAAGATTTGTTTTGTTCTTCAAGTTATTTTTGGGTCTTGTGTGCAGCTATGGGTTGCCTGTTTGGCTTCACTCTGATGACATGTGTAAGACAAAAGGTTGGGTTGGCCTTTCTGAGGTTTGTGAGCACCAGAATGCCCTTTGAAGTAAATTCCAAATCTAGAAATGTATCTCCATGTGTATATGGGGGGATCCTGACCAACTGATTTGAAGACCCACTATGTTAAAATATATAGCTCTCAAATGATTTAATCAAATTAATCAAGAACGTTCTACTAGTTCTCCAGAGAGTGAATGCATGTAAGCATCATCATGTTAATATGATGCTTTGGATTTGATGCTTGTGCAAGTTTAGGGGGTGATAATCATTGGAATGATGAGTCTCTGAAGAACAGTGCTGGAGGTGCAATACAGCAGAGTAATTAACAAACGACACCATCGGGGCTGTTTCATATTGTGTGCTTGCGTCACTTAGATGCCATGACGGCAAAAAGCATTTTAATTACGCTGAAAAAGTTGCCGCTCTTAACACCATCGCAGGTTTTAAGTGTTTCATTTATTTCAACCAACAGTAATAGTGGGTGTTTTAATTTACTTCCCCATTAGCAGCGCCTTTTTTCATTAAAGGTCTTTTTCAAGGAGGAAAAAAAAACACATAATCACCCATAGCTTCTTTCCTCTACTTCACAAAGTATCACATTGTGCTCCCTGAGATTAGGGCTTTGGTTAATGAAGGTGTAAGAGTGGCTTGTTGTGCTTGGTCGCATTTCACTGCAGGTTGTGGAGAGGCAAAGAAAGATGAATACAAGTGTGTTGCTGCATCCTTGCCCTTTGGATTTAGTTCCTCTGAGACCAGATAGGAGGATGCAGAAGAAATAAGATGTGAAAATGATAAAGTAACCTCTCAAGAAGAGTTTTTGTCGCTAGTTTTCAGAGCATTGGGTTCTTTGTGTGACCTGGTTGGGGCTGATTAGGGTTTAATAACACGCTTCGAAATAGCCAGCAGCCAGCTTTCCTCTTGTAGTGTGGGTGGCTGGGCTGGCCAAAGAACAAAGCGAGAAAAGGATAGGGGTATATGTTGCACGATCTAGCTGGGTCAAGACCAGGAGAAATTTGAGTGACAGATGTGCCAATTTCGACTTGGTTCCAGTATTATAAAGAAAAATGGGTGCAAAAAGGTCTCAGGAATAAGTACTTAGAAAATATCTATATCTGAGAATTATCTAAAATTTTCCAGTTAAGTTAACCTTTTTTCAGGCTTCTGTGTAGGTTCAATAAATTCACTGTCACGTTAGCAATGACTACTTAACCTAAAACTGAAATAATTGAAACTGAGTATAGAAGGTTGTTAAAATGCAGCTGATGGTAGAGGCCTCTGCATTTAAACTCTTCCACCAAGCCCAGGAAAATATTGGTACAGAATACTTAAAATATTAAGGTTTCAAAACAATTTAAACTGTCTAATGACAATTAAAATGATTATAACTTTTTCTCTAGCCTTAGCCTTGTTCAGCCATTTCTGCATGTATTGTTTGAAAGACAGGAAATGAAGAGAGAGAGAGTGGTGGAATGTTGATGAGTGTGGAATTCAAACTCATTACATGTTCTGCTGGCCAAAAGCATGTGAACATCACTACTGTGAATCAAATTTTAAAACAAGTGGAGACAAAAAACATAGTTTCTAATAAGATGTCATCAAAATAAAAAGGTGCATACAAACATTTGATGAAAAAAACAATTGGATTAAGTATTTAATTAAACAAGAAACATGTTATATAAAAACAGAAAATACACACAATACTTTTCACATTTTAAGTTTAGAATCCTGCTAATTTTTTGTTGAGTAGTAAATTTGACTACAAAAAAAAATTCTAAATTGTATTGTACAATGTTGTGCTAGTCTGCTGTGTAATAGGAAAACTTTGATAAATTATCTGTGGCAGGAAGGCGATGTGTTTGTGAAGAGCAGCTCACTGACCTGTAGCTGTTGGGCTTCATGGTTCTCCAGCCCTTCCACTATCGGAGAAAACCTCTCCTTATTATTCCTCTCGGCAGCAATGGTCATGGCTGCCAGGATCTTATCCAGACTATAGAAAAACAAGAAAGCAAGGTGTAAATTTAAACTTTTTTTTGTTTTGTTTTAAATCAAGGCTGGACCTTAACAGCAGTTCAGAGCATTCCTCACAGAATGATCTGAGGTTGTAAGCACTATAGGATGGGTGGTGTGTTGTGATAAAAACGGATATTTTATTAAATTAGTATAACATCTCTAGCAGAACAAATGCATTTGCACAAAGTATAAAAATGTGTTGGTAGTAAACAAATTAGGGACTTTACGAGATTCCATATTTGTTCTGCTGACTCATGAGTTTGTGAATCGCAGTCCAAGGAAAACTAATAGTATAATGCCTCATAGGCAAAATAATAAGAGCACAATAAACCAGTGCTCAGAGAAAACAGCATATTGAGTAAAAAACAGACAGATTTCACCTCCATAGCCTGCAATCATGTAACCTGAGTTTCATACAGAGAAAGGCTAATTTATATTTATTGACCAGACTTGAGTGTCTCGATAAAGAGGAAGAGGGACATATGGAACAAAAGATAGGAAGAAAAAAAGGCAGCTAAATTTAAAACTTTAAATGAAACAGGTTTAAATGATACATTATAAATAGTTAAATGATTGCCTGTAAAACTACACAGCCAAGCACATAAAATGAAAGATAGTAGTGCACGTTATTAAAAAATGTAAATGTCACTGTGATGGCCAATGATGGGCCACGCATTAACAGTGGCATGTGTGGTGCAATTACTATAATTTAAGAAGTAAGAGAGTAAGACAAATACGTGTGTTGTGTGTGCCAATGTCAGACATGTAGCAAATGGAATTAAACATGAGGAGTAACTGATTAAATTCACTGTAATTTGGGAGGAGCCAACTATGATTAGTCTGGAGGGGAATCTAACAATGTTATCTTCATGATCTATGATTGTAAAAAACTATCAGTTTAATATACAATACTGTTTTAGCTACAGTGTATTTGTTATTCAATCTATGAGTTGTTGATTATAGTATTTCCTGTTTATAAAAGGTTTTTTTAGTTTAGTGGTAACCTCAAATGGAAACCAAAAGAAGCTGAATTAACCTATGCTTTTGGTCACAATATATTTTCAATATATTTTCAACATTCACTAACTGTCTAAGTAAAAAAAAAATACTAGTCATTTTCTGACCCCTGCTTTTTGTGACTATGCCCTAATTTTGATTGAATTAATTTTAGATCTGTAAAATCAATCAAAATGACTTAAAAAGGTTTCTATACATCAACAAAATGTGTGTTTTATCATGAATGCCAAAGTGTCCATATTTAAATCCCTGCATGCATACACATTCAATCCAGGTTTGTTTGATTTTTCTAAATACATTTATTTGGTTTATTCTGGAAGACACCTTGCTGGTAGCAGCAAGAAGTAAGAATTTGGTGATCCAAGTGATTAAGTTGTAGTCGTGAGTGGGTTGTTCTAAGTCTTTCATGCTGGTTCAAACATGGCTTTCGGAATAAGCTACACCTGCTCAACTCCAAAACAGAGCTTTGATGTGACAGCACCGAACATAAGCCTGTGTCAATGTGCAGCGTTTGAGGGGGAAGGAGATGGTTCAACGCTAAGTAACAAATCAGCATTTTTACTGCTGTCATGCAGATATACCCCTACTCCGTTCTAAATTCTCTAATCTACAAATCAAAAACACACAGAGTCTCCAAACCTGCACATAGCATGTGTTTGAATCGATCTGCATATGTTTACGCACTTAGTGAGACCAATTTAAGGGCTGAAGCTAATAAATTATTTGTCACAAAAACAGCTTCTTAATTATTCAACAACAAAACTAACACAGCCATTAGCTGCACATTGCGTTTAATTACAATTACCAAGGGGCTTTTTAACAACATAAGGGGATAATAATGCATAATCTTAGAGAGCACCAGTGGACAAATTTGATTAGTAAGTGTAAAAATGTAAATAGTTTAATGAACAGCAAATAGCCAAATAAAAGTAGTATTTCATTTATCAACCATATTTAATTTTTCACATGTTTTAAATCTGAACATTACTTTGAGAAAATCAGTCTCAATAATGAGGGATTTGCAACACATTCAGATTTTGGCCCTGAATATCAGAAGATCAAGTAATGAAATCATGGTAAATTAAAGACCCAAATGTTTGTGCATTAAATCTAGAAAAGTATCAGTGTATGATAAAACACAACTGAAAACTGAAATGAGACTGAGCTGCTGGACTTACGTGTTCTCCTCTCCAATGATGCACACAGCGGACAGAATCTTGACAATCTCCGTCATCATATTAGTCTGCTTGGGATCGATCGCCCTAGCCAAGAGGAGGAGGCTCCGTTCGTCTCCCAAGATCCTTTGGAGGCCATACTGAAAAGGAAAAAAACAGTGCTTATTTTAACTGTAAACTGTAAATCAAAACCACAGAGAGAGAATAATGTTAGCTCCTATTAAACAGGAGCATAACCAACTTTTCTCCAGCCATGTGTTTCATTTTGGCTACTGACTGGTGGTTATATAAGTTTTTTTCTTGCATATAATTAAGTTTTAGCTATCATTGTGTTTAGAGCACATGGCTTGTAGTGTTTTGTTGTTCTGTCTCATTATCGCATTTGTAATGATAATCATCCTATTTCAGTTTGATTTGTCCTCTTCAATTTTTTTTACGATATTCTTGCTCTTGTGTGGGTTGTTGACAGTTATTTGTTTTATGTATATGTTTCTTTTTTATTTTTCCTCTGTTTTGTGTGAATTTTATTTTGGTTTAGTTTTTTTTTCTTCTGTACTTTTGTTTTATGTGTTTATTTCTTATCAAGTAAATCATGTTTGGATATATTTGCATTTCGGTAGCAACCACACTACCAAATTTCACAAAAAATGTTTTCAGTTGTGCATAATGATTTACAAGGACTTTATGTGTATCTATGTCTTCCTCACTTGGGGAATTTCACTAACACTAATTGCATTGAAAATGCATTTTAAATATAAAGAGGGTAGTAGATAGTATTCAGAATGAAGCCCCAATCATTATTAGCATAGCTGTGCTATAAACTGAAATGATGTCGATATAATTTAAGCATGAAAGCAGGTTTAGAAGAGATTAAATCTGATAATTATCCAGAGTTGAAAGAGCTCAATTTGTGTTTGCTCCTGTTTAATAAAGCAGCAGGATTCAATCAGAGATCCATTCATACTCAAGGACAGAAAGAGGCTGACATGATTTATTAAGCTTTGATATTTAGCTTTGCAGATATTTTCTTTACATGCCACAACTAATATAAACTACTGATGGGTGGGGATTTAAATTCTAAACACACCTTGTTGTTCATAAAGGCCTTGAGGCACTGAATGAGTTTGTGCTGGTTCCTCTTGTCAATGGTCTCTTGCCTAAGGAAAAGAGAAACAGTGAGTAAAGAGAATGATAAGTGTGCTAGAATCAGCAATTATATAGCACAGAAGAAGAAAAAATATGCTTAAGAATTTTTTTTAGAATGCCTGGTGTATCTTACTGTTTCTTGTCAAGAAGTCTTTCCAGTGCATCCAAAAGTAGTCCAAGACCCTCATGACCAAAGTTATTCACCCAACTGTAAACAGAGAGATGCAGGTTAAGAACTGAGAAAAGTTCAAAAAGACATTCAAACATGGTTAAAATTGATAAAAACAACATTTTTAAAAACGGAATTTAAAAACACGTGTATAGCCACATAGCCACAGACTGTATCGAAGAGAAAATGCACCAAAAAGATTTTCTTAAACATTCAAAAAATAAAAAAACAGGTGTAAAGAGCATTAGCCTGGCTGACAATCCTAATATGTTGTAGCATATTTGAATTGAAAACAGATTTACAATAAATAAAACAATGTGGGATTTTTATTAAGGTTTTTTGTTGTTAGTTTTTTTTTTGAGGGGGGGGGGGTAATATGATAAAATTGTGGCACCCACTGCAGCACCACATATCAAATTACTTCAATCTTTAGTACAAAAACTGCAGACAATGAGACATATACTTTAGGCCATGTCCATTTTATTTATTTATTTTTAAAACTGAGTTTGTCTTACCCTGTTTACCAAAAAAAGGGGCCACACACACACACACACACACACACACAAATAGAGATGCTCAATTCTTCCTGGTTAAACCCTTCTTCGATACATAAAAACCAAACAAATGCTATAAAAATGCTTTAAGTGGATTTTATTAGTTGCATCAGGTCTGCTTCATTGAGGTTGATGTGAAACAGAGTCTAGCCTTACAGAGTTTGACACTTATTTACAAGAGCATTTGTTTGAAATTAACTTTATTGAGAGCCGCAACTTTGCATAGTTTAGCTGCAATCTTAACAAAACAAATGTAATGCAGCTATTCAAGTTTTTTTCTAAATAATTTGGAAGCTATAGGTCTGGAAATAAACTGTGCAGGCTTGCGGCCCTTTAACATGTTAACCCTAACAATTTCTGATACAGCATTATGACACTCCAAATCTGGAAGTAAAGTGTTATAGAATATTTAATCATTGTAGTTAATTATCCAATAAGATTGAGTTTGTATGAGCCTATGTTTACTTGGAATGGAACAGGAAGTGATGTAGCGGGATTTATACTGAAGGGAATCTCAAGGGGTTACCCGTTTCGGGGCTCTATCGCTCTCTGTGTCTTCTGGCCTGCTGGCGGGCGGACGTGTGCTGCTCGCTTCTTCCTTCTATACTATTCTTTCTTTCTCCTCTTCTTTTCCCCCTCTCTCTTCCTTTCTCTCTCCATGATGTTCGCAATGTGATCAAATGCTTCATTGATATCAAGGTATGAGCTTAATTCATATTAGGAATAAGTAATAAATTGCTGTTTGTGATTGCGTTCATAAATCATGTATCATGGGGTTTAATTTTTTGTTAACAAAAGAAAACTATTATAATATAGTTTTGTATACAATACATATAGGTTGAACTAAACTACTTCAGTTAGTTCCTTTAATAAAAAATAACTCAAAATTTCCACACAAGGTGATTGAAAAAGGCTACCAAAAGTTTAAAAATCTACATTTACCAACCAAATGAAACTTCAGTGCTTCCTTAAATTAACAACAGAAAGACCTTAGCACTTATGCTGTGGTATTAGTTTCTAATCTCATCGTATTTTCAAAATACCTTACTGACAGTTACTAGACAAGCTTTACTCTTCTTCAATCTTTTTAAAGACTGAACTTTGGCTTCACCTGATTAACCAACATTTGAAAACACATCAGTGTGAGAACAGAATATTCCAAATGAAGAGAACAGAAATGCAAATGAGAGATCACTTTGTGTGTGGTGCCTTACAGCAAATTGTGCAGGCCATGCACTCCAACTGGAAGATAAAGTAATGCACGAGAGATAACAGTAAAACTGACAATAGAGTGTGTAAGATAATTGGCTATAAAAACAATGTATCTAGAGACATTAAATGATGAAGGCATAAAACAGAAAGAGAGGAGATGGGAAAAAGGGTAAGAGCGCACACAGTATGTGCTCACATTGAAAGAATGTTATTAGAATGGCTTGTTCTTAACAAAAGATTGTCAATAAAAGCAAATACAAGAGGAAATGTGTTGCATTAGATGACCATACATCTGTGAGTTAGAACACTTTAATTATCATACATCTGTGAGTTTGAACACTCCATGCATCTTAAAACCATGTCCACTGTACAAACCCATTTGGTCAACCAAAGCCCTTAATTAGAGGTGAAGCAAAGGGCCATTTAGATTTTTTTTCCCAATATGACGACATACTTTAAATTAAATTTTGCAACCTAACAAACTCTATGTCAGCTGTGCAAACAATTCCATAATAGTAGATATTAAGATGTCAATTTAAAGAAAGCCATCAAAAAAGGAAAAAATGCAGAATAAACAAAAAATAAAACATAATATGCACATTAACAATTTGTCTGAAAAAATGACTTGAATGAAATAATAAAAAAGAAAGTGATCTTATTAAATGCATTTTAAAACCCTTACCACTGTATCAACTGAATATACATATTAAAACTATCACCACTGAATCAACTTGGTCAAGAAAACCCTTTATTTACAAATCACAGTATTTGCTCAGAGATCTGCAAACTCATAGAATGCCACAACTGAAAAATAATTAACCAACCTAACAATTGCAATATAAAGCATGCAAATATGTGCAGATTCAGATTCAGATTCAGATTCAGATTCAGATTTTATTTAAGATAAGACTACAATGAAAAAGTTTTTTTTTTGTTATTTTTTTTATTTATAAGTAAATTTTATTACAAAACATAACAGAAAATTGCAACAAAACACAAATGCATACATTACATTACAGATAAAAAAATATATATTTTGAGGAAATTTACCAATTTAGAGTAACAAATGAAAAAGGTCCTTACATGCAGCCTTAAAGGATAAAAATACTTAGCTGTGGAGCTAGAAGGCCAAATTGAATAGACTAAGAATGAAAAGATCACTTCTAAACCACTTATGACAACATGACAGATTATGGTTTCAGTCTGATGAGTGTTAAAACCCGAGACTTACATCTGAGGTCATGTGGTGAGACTCGGTGTAACCTTAGCCTGCTCTGACACCATAAAGCTGTGGTTGCGTAAACTCAACTAGACTTCAACCACAGTCAACCTAAATTACCGAGCAAACAAAACTCCCCATATACACCAGGCGACTCCCCATAGACACCAAGCAACTCCTCATAATGGGTGTTTTTGTTATGTGGTTATCCAAATATTGAACAAAAAAACATCCTAATTGTTTACTATTGCTGACTTTCACAAAAAAGACAACTCTAGATATACAATAATTTCCGAACACAATCTTACTACTGATCCAAAAAGAAGTTCTTAGAAAGAGAAAAAAACAGAGGAAAAAACAAAAAATGCTATGTGAACTTTAGTTATCACACACCTATTTTAAAAGCAACAGAACTGTATTAATATCAATCTTTACACATGTCTACATCTTAGATTACCTGCTAGGTTTTTCTGCAAACCCTTGACTGAACAAAGCATTGTTTCCAGTAAAATAACCACATCAGTGGCCTACCCACACACTGTGGCATGAATCCAACTGATTGATTCATGAAATATTTATTGGAATAATCTTAACTGGCACCAAAACTGACACTCGACAAAACTAGCTCTTATGCTTACTGCATTGAATGAAAATAAGTATGGCTTGAGTATTTTCAAGATACATAATAAATATTTTAATAAAAGAATCACTAAAGATTTGTGTGAAGGTGAAAAAAAACATTAGGCATAAAACTAATCAATTAAAATTAAAATTTTGCCTAATATTTCAATTGTGTAAAACATTTAGTATAACAATTATAAGGTATGCCTTTGAAAAATCTGTACAGATCATCAGCAGGAATGTAACCTGTAATATCAATCTGAATGTCTGCTTTACAATAAGGCAAAGGTTATTCCTCTGGCCCATTTTCTTTTTTCAGAAGCCTCTAATCTCACCAAAAGCCTGGGAGTTGAGTCTGACATTGTTATTGCACTCGAAGAAGCTCTAGAGTGTTGTGTCATTGAGAACACTCGATGAAAGCAATGCCTTTCAAATTGCATTAGGGCTAAGCCACGGACAGTCTCATCCGACTGCCTGCGGCCTGTTCTGAACTGCACCTCAGGCCCTCTGCTCCTAGTAACAAATTGCTCTCAACATATCGAGCAACGACTGAGCAACAGAACAGTTAGCTGCTGACTAAATATTGCAGTCTAGGCCCTTCTGTTGTTAGTGACCATGCCCATGGAAAAACCTGAGAAGATACGGAAGTTTTCGAAGATTTGTGAGGCACTTTCTTTAAGATTCATCTATTCACTTTAACCATCTAAGTTTTTTCCCCCATTGCCTCATAATGTTTTGCCTTATTTCACAATGGTTTTGCAGGATTTTACAAAGATTTGTCTTTCCTTGCAAAAATCAATTCATCATCTCTCGAAATCAAAATAATGGGCATAGTGTTTGCAAGGCAACTCATAACTATTGCTAGAGAATGCAACAATTTGATAGAGAATGCCAAAAATGCAAAAAGATAAATCCTACTCCCATGTTCCTTTGGGGGTTGCAGAGTGTACAAAAGTATAAAAAATAAAATAAAAAAATAAATCAATATAAACACAAATATTTACATTTATATTAAGGACAAAAATAAGTATGCAACACTACAAGCAAAAAAACTCACAATGAAAATAACTTGAATATTCTCCAGTCAATTGTGCAATAATAAAGGCTTGTTTTTGCTCTTCCGTTTATAAAGGCTGATATTTAGATGAAAAAACAAAACTTTCTTTATCAATCTTCTCCTTCTCCATTCATCTGGATACATAGGCAAGATAAATATATTAACTATCTGTGCCGGGTGCTGAGTGACAGAGAAATACATAATGATAGACCTAAATGTGTTTGACTGGTTTCATCAACTGGAAAGTGGACAGGTACAGACAGGCTGTCTTCTGACAGATCCATTTGCAGTCAAGTATATACTGGATTTTTGAAGATACATGGGCTAAACTCAATGTGATGTTCAAAGAACAATATCCCTGGAGTCAGCATTGTGTGATGTGCCAGCGACAGACTTTAGAAGGAAGGCACTGGGGCAAAAACCTGCTCAGTTAAAAAGAGCTGAGGTTTCCTCTAATGGCATTTGGATCCCAGCAGGAGACTCAATCCAGCTGCTACGACTGCCCATCAAAGCACATCAATGCCAGCTATGCTTCTCTCTGGAATCTAAGGCTATGAACATAGGGTCATGACTCCAAATAAAGAAAAAAGACATAGAAAGTGAAGGTTGAACCATTCTTCTTTGGAATTGAGTTTTCAAATTAAAAACCCACCAATAAAT
This sequence comes from Danionella dracula, assembly GCA_900490495.1. Taxonomy (NCBI): domain Eukaryota; kingdom Metazoa; phylum Chordata; class Actinopteri; order Cypriniformes; family Danionidae; genus Danionella; species Danionella dracula. The sequence goes on along the minus strand of UELW01000001.1, from coordinate 5,667,535 downwards.
TAAAACAAAGCAAAAACAAATTGATCTGATCATTTACAGATTCTCGAAAGAGTTTTGGACAAATAGAATTTTTTTTTCAGGAATACAGTACTTCTAGAAAGTTCCATGAGTTCTCTTATAACACAAGTGGAATTGAGTGGAAAATTTGCTAAACAAAAAAACGCATGTGCAAGTATAACAGAAGTGAATATTTTATTTGGCAACGTGTCCCCTACTATTAAAAAGCAGCCCCTCTCCACCTCCACCACCACCACCAAAATAACAAAAATTCTGCAAATAGTAATACATCATATTAACACCACCACTGTATATGCAGAACGAATCTATTAGTCTGTCTTTCAGTAAATACACTATTGTCATTTAAAAGGAAACATATTAGATCACCTTACATCACCCTTCACACCACCATCACCCTCCAAAAAAAAAAAAACCCACACTGCAAAAAATGAATTTTAAGCAAAGCTGAAAATGCTTAAAATTAGATTGAAAATCTTGATTTTCTTATTTTTGGAAGAATTTTCTAATTTAAACATTTTGGGTATAGATTACTTTGCTTATTTTGAGAAAATAACACTTATATTTTCTTGAGGAGAAAAAAAAATCTTATTCTGGTCATTTATGTTCTTGAATTAAGAAACTATGTGAAACAAGTTGCCGATTTTGCCACTGATCTTAAAACAAGAATCTTAAAACAAGAATTTTTGACTCAACATATTCTTATATCAAGAATGTTACTTATATTTTATTTTAAGAAATCAATATTAAATACTGGTTAAAAGCATGCATCTTGGAACAAGAAAAAAAATCTTAAATCTAGTTCTACTCTAGATCAAGTAAAGGTAAGAACATTTGATTTCTTGAAATAAGATTCAAATGTTTGTGAAAAAAATAAGAAAAAGGATCTACACCATTGATAAATCATCAATACCCCAAACCTTAATAACCACCCAGTTTTGTACTAACTTTGATGGAAGAGATCTGTACTTCAAAAAAGCACTCTTGAAACAAGAAAAAAAACCTCAAATATAGATGAACTCTTCCTAGATCAAGCAGAAGATTATGCTAATGGGGTAAGCAAATTTCAGTTGGTCAGAATTCTTAAAATTAGCAAAGACTTCTAGCTGGTAACATAAGCTGTTGGATCTTAAGAAAATACAAAAACTCTCAAAACAAGTCTTTCCAAGCTGTAAAAACGTATTGAAACTAGAATATTCCAACTTGTATCTAGTCACTAGTGGTCTTAAAACTAGACAATATGTCTTAAAACTAGGATGTTTTTTTTCTTTTAGTTTTATATAGCTTATCAGAATGCAATTAATTTGTCAGCACTGATAGCGTAGCGGTCAGAGCGCTGACAAGTGAAGCTAAAACCTCTGGTGATGGGGTTCGAATCCAGCTCTGATCCTTCACTGATCTTCTCCCCAGAGCTCCACTAAGTGTTCTTCCGCTCTCCTATCTGAACTGTACTGTCTAAAAGTTTACCAATAAGCCTAAATAATATATAATATAATTATTTAAAATAAAAATTTTAAGCAAGAATTTCAAGTTTTAAGAACCCATATTCTACTTTAAGAACTAAAATTAAGCACAAACTTTCTTAATTTAAGGTCGTATATACTTATTTCAATACTAAATTTTCTAAGTTAGTCTTAAATAAAAGAGAAAACATCCTAATTTTAAGACAGATTGTCTAGTTTTAAGACCACTAGAGACTAGATACAAGTTGAAAGATTCTAGTTTCAGTGCAGTTTTACAATTTGTAAAGTCTTGTTTTGAGAGTTTTTGTCTATATATCAGCTAGAATTTTTTTCAAATTTTAAGAAATCTTGCCAAGTCAAATTTGCTTACCCCATTGGCAGATTTTTTGTTTAAATTTATTTGAGGGTTTTTCTTTTCTTGTTCCAAGAGTGCATTTTTTGCAGTGCACACACACCTAAAATCTTTTATTTCCCCATGTATTAAAATCCTATTTCTCCATGTCTCAAGATTTTCCTTCAAGACTTTCTCACACTAATGTGCAATCACTTTAACAACTAATTTCATCATTCTGGTGTACGAAACATATTTGAGTTTGATTTTCCAAGCTCTTAAATGTTTGCATGACCAATAGGGATGCTGACCTTATGAGTCGCGCGGGACAGTTTAACTTGACGCAATAGAGGCCAAACACCTTTTTTTTAATTAAGTTCAAACATCTGGTAATATTGATCGGCTGGTGAAGTATGTCAGAGCGCAGGCATAAAGGGACAAGGGAATCACTCATGACAGTCACCTCGCATGCTAATGGATTAGCGTTTTGCCCCATCTGAAGTCAATAGCAGTGTGTGTGCTCAGTGGAGCTTTTCACACTGCCAAAGGACTGATGTAGGCTGTCACTCAGATACATGTAGGTCACCTGCTTCTCAATCTCCTGACCCAAATAACTCAAACTAGAAAACATGAAAAAAAAATAAACCTAAAATACTCTTTATTCTTTATTTATTAAAATCTTTATTCCTAAACTGCAGATTTGTAACACTGCAGAAAAAAAACCCTGAAAAATCTAAAATCCACTTTTACTGTTTGTAATTTCAGCATGAGATGCACTGCCAAAAAATCACATAAAAGGTGAAAAGGCTTTGCAAAAATAATTCATCAAAAGAGGATATTGAGAAAAATCACAGAGCAAACATATTGAATTTAGCACGGCAGAATACTAATTTTCCCCGTGTACCTGTGCAATACAATTTCTCACTTAAATCAATATGGAATTCAAATCAGATATCTGAATTATGTATGCCTTGCTGCAGGGCTCCACGGATACGGCTAGCTTTGAGGTTAACAGATGGTGGCATAAAATGAAATGGGCATCCCGCTTAAAATATACCAAGTCACGAAGGACATCAGGATTGGTGGGTTCTTTTACTGCCACAGAAAAAGCTCTTATTCGCTAGCAGATGTGACCATCCCTTTTGCAAGACTCAGGGATAGTAGATTGCCCAAATGCAAAAAGCTTGATGGAGCATGCAGGGATACGACAACTAAATATGTAATCAGTAATAGCCATGAAGAGCTAAATAAACACCATAGACTCAATTAAAAAGCCTTACAGTAGTTAAAAAGAATATAACTCTTAATGTACTAACTGATAAAGTAAATTATTACTTCTTTCTCAGTGATGCTGGCTGGATCAAAGTACATGATTCAGGGTTTTAAACAAGCTCTCTCATAGCCTCTAGAGCACCAAGTAACTATATGAAAACCATGTGGAAAAACATAACTGAGTGTTGCAAACATGGCCTCACTCTGCTCCGGATCAATCTATTTTATGGAACAACCTGTGATATTCTTCTAATCTAGCCGCCATGATTTTTAAAAGCTACACTAAGTAACTCAGATGCATGGAAAGTAATTTTACTCAAAAATGTGCCATGAATGTAAAGGAAATATGTACAATACAAATATCAGTGCTAGAAAAATGTGTAATGCCTACCTCAATCACTGTCAACCAATCAATCAAATTTTATTATTATAGTGCTTTTCTGCAGTTGCTTAGAAGCTGCTTAACAAAGATCTAATGTATATTAACAGTTTAATAAAAAAGCCCTATTGGATAAGTACATGGGGAATATATAGAGCCACCCCATACTGCCTACTTAGGAACAAAATAGTTCCTTTTGAAAACAGGAAATATAATTGTGCTTGTTCAGCAAAAAAGGAAAATGTAATAGTACGAAGAATGTGAACATTGTAGGTATTGAAAGTTTTTACGTAAGTATCTGAGAAGGTGGTCAAAGGCTAAGATGTTATCAGATGCTAATAAGGGCCCTAGAGATTTTAAGAAATGTAGGTCCTTATGTATGAAGCGTCACGGTGGGGCAGTGGGTAGCACGGTCGTCTCACAGCAAGAAGGTCGCTGGTTTGAGCCTCGGCTGGGTCGGTTGGTATTTCTGTGTGGAGTTTGCATGCTCTCCCCATGATCGCGTAGGTTTTCTCCAGGTGCTCTGGTTTCCCCAGAAGTCCAAAGACATGCGGTATAAGTGAATTGAGTAAGAACAATTGTCCATAGTGTTGAAAGTGTGAATGAGTGTGTGTGAATGTTTCCCAGCGATGGCTTGCGGCTGGAAGGGCATCCGCCACGTAAAACATATGCCAGAGAGTTGGCGGTTCATTCCGCTGTGGCGACCCCGAAAGGGAAGAAAGCTGACATGAAGACGAAAGGTCCTTATGTTCTTTGATGGAGGCCATCAAGACAGATGAGATTTTGGCACTCTCAAAATAGATTCCTGCTCTTCTCAGCAAAATACAAAAAGCCACTTTCTAAGAGCAAAACTTTTGGGTTCGATATGTAGGCAGAGGACTGGAGTCATTTTTTTTTTTAATTATAATTATGAATAACATAGTATGAAAAAAACATTAAATAAAGTATGCCAAATTATGCCTAGTCTTGTTGATGACGATAATAATATCCATATGGACTCGTATTCCAATATAATATCTAACGTGTACTTTACATGTGTTAGTGTTTAACCAGCATTCTCTATTTCAATCAACATTTTAGCTTGATAAATTCATTCAAATAATGTTTTCAAAAATCATCATGAATTAACACATTACACTTACACAAAAACATATTGAATTTAAACACACTCAACATCTTCAGGAAAGTGAATAGATTCATTTGAAATTCATACTGACAAAAACACATCATCATTTAAACAAATCTAACAAATAACAAATGTACATGGTGAAAATATGATTGAATATCAAGATAAATCGGTCTTGGACGTTAAAAAACATTTTATTATTGTAGATAATTATTATGTTCCATCAATTATAAAGATAGATCTTCGTTTATCATTAGAAAATATTAGATTCAATAGAAATAATTAGATTTAGACAGAAGATTTCAAAATTGTGCCCTTGTTTGAATTCCTAATACATGCAGAGAGAAAAACACAGCAAATGAAGGGGAAACCAAATGCGGATTCATTTGCTGTCATAATTTCATTACTCCGCTTCCCTGACTCTCAGAGTACCATAATTAACAAGCTTACATTTAGGTTATGACACAACCCATGGCACCTTGACATTCTGCATCAGTGAACTTTCTTGATCTTTCCAAACTCTGCACTAAAGATTCATCCTGAAAAAGGAGCAAAACTAGTGGTCAATTCTGGTGCTTAATATATATTACAGCAGGCAAAGTTAATTGAAAACAGCTTCCTTGAATGACCTTTTTTGCAATCTACTCAACAGGCGTCCTTTCCCATTAAGTCGCCATAGTTATGCAATGCAAGAAACCTAAAAATGTGTTTGATTTGGCCCCTAGGGTTACAGGAAGTAACTGATACAGTAAAAAATAAAATAATAATTGGAATCAAATTAAGTCTAGTGTCAATTAATGTTGCAATTATGTTATAAAGTATAAAAGTATTAAATTATTGTATGCTAAGGGCCCAGTGTTGCAAGTTTTGTTGCAAGCACCTTTTGTTGCACCTCTGTTGTCGTGACAAAGCTTTTGATGGAGAAGGGTTATGTATAGTATACATTGTATACTGTTAATGTAATTTAACAGTGAACAAAGATATGTCCCATGGACATATATTGTCCTCAAACCATCTTGACCTTGCAAAAAAGGATAAATTATTACATAAATAACCAATAAGACAAGACAAGACTAGAATTCTCAGAAAAGTAATATAGACCCTTTAAAAAAGGCACTGAAACACCTGGATTGTGATTGTCTACCTTTCAGCACTCCTTAAAAGTCTTGGTATGTTATTCCAAGGTAGCCTTCAGGATCTGACACTGAACAGATTCTTGTTACAGAGCATCAAATCTTCAAAGACACTAATAATCCCATTAGCTCGCGCACAAGTGTCCATGGGCGCTCAACGAAGGATGGCTGCATGAGCAGAATGATGGATTCTTAAGCACCGTGGATTGGCTGGTAGTGTCAGCACATCGTCTCTCCTATACCCATCACTGCCTTTTCAAAATAATAGCAAGTATTCAAGCACAAACCAAGAAAATAAATAATGCCACAACCCCCAAAAAAGCCTTTGAGGGAAATTGTTGCCACTCTACCATGAAGATTTGGACATAATGAAAAGTTGGAGTGAATTTCGGATTGTCTGCTTTTCTCTACCACATATCTTTGAGCCTGCAGATTCCACACTGAAGTAACAGCTGGGATTTAAAGTGGAGTGTTCAAGCAGAAAGTGTAATTCCAAAGGCTTAGCACCAGAAAGTGAAAAGTCAAGCCCCTCAGATATTTCGAAGAGTGCCAAGTCGTAAACGAAACGCGAACCTCTTATAGCGGTGCATTGATGAAGAATCAGTATGGTCTGTTTGCCACTGGACATATTTTACAGCTTGCCTAAGCGCGAAAGTGAAAGATACATCAGAGCTGTTGGAATGGATGACAAAGCTGGAGGGTTTTATGCATGAGTGGGTGTTAAAAGAGTTCTGGATTACTTATTGCATTGTAATAATGTTTCGCCTGCCTCTACATAGTAAGCCAATGGCACTGTTTCCACAACTGTATCAGAAAGAAATAGAAACAGAGAGCAAAACCATGAGAGAGGTGATGAGATGAAAATAGATGCCATTAGTTACAGCTCATATTAACCATAAATGAGGAAATAAAATCCAATGATTACCATTTACTCTGGATTTTGCCACGTATGGGAATTCAGAGTTAATGAAACAAGACTCCAAGTGAGACGTTATGATGGATAAACATTTGAAAAATATCTAAGAAGAAAGGTATTCTACAAGAAATGAGCACAATATAAAAGAGAAAAATCTGGGAAGAAAGAATGAAATTTTCAAGGGATAGTTTGTTGCTTCAGCCCCAAGCATAGACATATGTTTACGACTGTGTGAGCATGTGAGCTTCACACCTGTGAGGGACTGCTGGGAAATAGAGGTTTTCCTCCATCCAAACAGCCACCTGGGACACCATACTGTACAGGTGCTCAATCCAAACAATTAAACTATGGCATAAACAAGGGGCATGAATGAGAAGAGATGAGGAGACGATCCAAATTAAAACCTCTGAAAATGTGAGTTAATGTTTAATTAAGCCTGAAAAAGAATAACTTTTGGACTATATATAGTGTCGCAACTAATGTGTATAGCTGTGTAGATGCTGTACACACATCATATGTTTTGCTGAAAATAATGATACCAAACATATGCATAAAAAATATTTTTTAGGTAAAAAACAATTTAAAAACAAAAGAATTCAGAAAGGACCAATGCCATGTATTCTATGAGGTTAAACAACCAATTTCTTTCAGATAAAAACTAGTTTAAATATTGTTACTTATCTAAGGTATCTATTTTTAAATGCTCAACAAATTCAAATGTGAACAAAATTGTTCTTAAAATATCTCAATGTTATCAGTATTTGCCATTAGTATGACTCAAATAAATACTAAGGAACTAACTCCACAGGAAGCTGCCAACAAAGAAAAGTGCATCCTGTCTATGTTATTCATACGACTGTCTAAACTAAATAAAAACCCAGAACACTGTAAAGGTTACATTAACATGCTGTTTTCAGTGCATGGGTGAAAATCGTGTTGAGTGAGCTGTAATAATTAGCTAAACTCATACTAATTATAATGCAAGCAACCCAAAAAGAAAATTCTCAGTCTTGGTAAAAGAATAAATAAACATAAAAAAGGAGAGACTAGAAAACAGAAAGAGATATGAGAATTATGAGAGCATGGTCACCCTGAGGTGTCTCTATCTTTGTCTGAAAAAGACCTGACCTTCAGTGGGAGGGTGAGACTTGGCTCAGTGCCCCTCTCTGACTGGGCACTCACAAGATCAGCCATTTGCAAATGCCCTGAGGGTGACCCTGGCCTCCACAGCCCCTTAGCGCAAACTGCCCTTTTACTGAGAGGATGTGCTGATGCCACTCGTCTTCAGCCAGTGAGTCTGATCTTTACAAACAACCTGCCCTCATGGGGGGAAAAAGTGTGGGCTTTTCAAAGATTATGCTTCCCATGATTAATGGCTAACAGTGGAGTAAATTATGTGATGCATGGAGCCCTTGTGCAGCACTGTGATGATCTGATAAAGACAACAAAACGAGATGCCATCCCTTCATTTAATTAGGGCAATAACAAGAGACTACCTGAAGGCCCTGTGTTCAACAACTCACATTCTAGATTATGTGTTGTGTGACAGGAAAACAATGGTCAATCTGGTGTTTATATTCCTTTGACTACTTCTCTTTACCACCATCTGGGAAGACAGGCAGGGGCGTCTTTTAATTGCTCTCAAGTGCAAAACACATCTGGTGAAAAGAACTGACACATCATGTTCAGGTTGTTTACCCCCACGGATCACTTGAATTTAGTGATCATCTTTTTGTCATTTGTATGGTGACCATTTAGCACACAATGCTCATCGATTTACATTAACAGGCGTCTTTCAGGCAGTACTCATAAAGAGGATTAAAAGTTTGCTTGCTTGTATGTTTGTTTGGTTGGTTTTTCCCCTCTCCAGAAAATGTAAATAATTGTGTCATTCTATGGTGTATTCAAAACATGTAAATAACTATTTGGGATGTATGTATATATTTTTTAATTATCAATTCAAGTTCAAATGAATTTACTATCATCGTGTGGCATATTAACTGCGAATTATGTGAGTTGCAGATAAAATATAAGGGAAACAAAATTAAAAATGTTATTTTACTTTAAACAACCACCAACTTTCTGTCAAACTTTAACATGTTTACCTTTTTTGCTTTGTAGAGCATTAGTAAAGAATACAAAGGCTTGAGAGAGATGAGGTGAGTGAAACTTAAGCTAGCATTAGGCGTAATCAGAACAGCTTAAACATGGCTGGAGTGTAAAGTTTAGTGGATAGGCTTAAAAACAAAGGCGTCTGTGTCTTGCATGGGTGGTTGGTGTGCTTATTAATGTTTCAAAAAATAGCAGGGTGTCTGAAGTGGTCAAAAGGATTTCCTATCTATTAGAGCTTAATAGAGAGAAGGAGATGACAGGGCTGTTCTAAAAGTCACTGGGAGATACTCTAATTTAGATGGCTATGCTACAGGCTACGCTCATTTAACCAGAAATGGGGAACCATTTTGAGTGCAGGTTAAAAGAAGCATTGACAGATTTCCAATTAGCATTTTAAAAAAGATTCAAGATCAGAGTGTATGGCAAGAAAAAAAAAAAACAAGAGGTATACATTTTTTTCAAAGAGACTTGGTCAGAGAAGACTAAAAAAAGTGGTGGTCCCCCATTCCACATCAAAGTCTCAAATCCTTAGAGATGTAGACTGTAGGTGTTTCAGAAGTAGACAAAGAGAGACGGACTGACCTGACAGGGTTACTGGTCAAGGACACACGAAGAGACTCCAGGCAGTTAAGCAGTTTGTCTTCAGAGATTCCTGAGCGCAGTTCGTGCACATACTCCTGTGATGAAAGCGTACACTCATGCTTGCTGTTCCTCAGTCCACCCTGTGAGAACATGACACATTAAGATATCAGCCACTGCACCAGTGTGCTTTGCACCCTGTTAGGCCTGTCAAAAGGTAATTATAACATCTGTATTCAACATGATCATCTCTGTAGTTCATGAGCTTGCTAAAAGGGAAAGATATCATTTGCTTCTTTTAAATCTCTGGCACTTAAAGTGTGCTTTTCATAAGCAGGGAAGCTGATGTTAAAAATGATAATCAATGAACAAAACCTTCAAAGTTTCAACTGTGTCAGACCTCATCATCTAATAACACGAAGAAAATAGTAGGAGAGGGAAGTTGTTACAAACACCTGATTTTTGGATGAGACAGTGTCCCTGTGTTCCCAGCTGTATGCCAGTTTCCAGCAGATGAGAATGATTACTAACACTCCATAACTGCAGACATACTTCCTCTAGAAATCAGCAGACTGCCCACCTACAGCATTGACTGACACTGAGTTGCCAGCCAGACTAACCAGCAGGAGCTGTCTCAAGCTAATTCTACAGTCCACACAGATTAATAGGAGATACTGACATACATAATGAAAACAACAGATAATTAAGAAAATATATGTTTTTAAAATTTAGCATCAATATGCCTTCACAAACATATGCAAACCTTGAATAAACATTTTCTGATGACAAAAGTTGATCAAAGTATGTAATCAGGCCATAAAAAGTTGTAAGACTGCAATGCCATTTGATTAAAGCATTGCAAGGATTATGACACAAAGGGACACATTGGATCAAAATCCAATCAAAGGTTCCCCACAACAAATTGAAAAAAAGAAAGGTCTCATTTAAAAGTGACTACTGCAAAAAAATGACTGTGGCAACACAATACACCTTTTTTGTTTCTAGAAGAGTCGTCTAATTCCATTTGTTTTAATTGGTGTTAATAATGCAATACAACAAGACGAAAGGATAAATGAAAACCTGGACTGGAATCTAAAATATAAACCAGAAAAGAAACAAAACGTGACAAATGGCAATGACAAAATACAATTTTGGATCGAATCCAGCAAAGTCCATGGACTTAACTAAAGTTAGTATACTAAATGGCATGTAGCACATTTGAATTTGACTTTAATTTCACTAATCAACCTATTACACAGCATAACTTCACTGAACTTTAATGGGATTCCAAAATTGGTTGAGATGATGCGTTCTAATGTTGTAGATCGATTTACAGCATTCAGTTTGTTTTAATTAGTGTTAATAATGCAATACAACAAGAAGCCAAAAACAAAAAAAAATCTAAATAAGACATGAGAAGGAAGAACACAAGATATAGCCTAACATGAATAATGGACCAGACGTGATTGAAAACTAGAACCTAAATACTAGAACAACCAGGTAATAGCCAGGTGGCTAACAATGTGACAAGGGGATTAACAACAGGTGGAGTGCAGAAACAAGTGGGCCTGAAACACAATGAAACAATCGAGGGAAGATGTGGAAGCTAACTAATAAATACAAAGAGGGGATACAGGAAAAACTCGAATTGGATTAGAGCAAACTAACAAATCTTAATATTATTCAACAAATATTAAGAAACTAAATAAGACATTAAAAATGACAATGACACAATATAATTGTGGATCAAATGCAGCAAAATCCATGCACTTAACTAAGGTTGTTACCAAACACAACAAGTACCACATCACATTGGCCCTTGTGGGGTGGAAAAATTGCGCAGTGGTAGAGTCGGTCGTTCTGTAAACGGTTCCTTCATCGCTAGCTCCATTCTGCTGTTGTGGCACTTGGATAACACCCCTAGCAGAACTAATGTATTTGCCACAAAGTATATATATTTTTTTTTTATGAGATGGATGTTTTACATTCTGATTAACAAATAAAGTATAGTTTCACAGGATTTTCATGAAGAAATACAAATACTGTGCAAGGTGCCGAGCTGGTAAGTTTCCTGACTACTTTCTTAAGTGTCATGGCGGAGTGAAGATTGTCAATCTGTTTTTTGCACTGCACCCCTTGGGCAAAAGAATGGAGAGTGTACCACACGTCTGCTTCCCACCTCACATCATTGTTATTCCTGTCATTCGACTTGGGTTCAATTTATTTTTATATACTATTTTCTTGTGTTTTCCCGCATCGAAGTCATTCATCCATGTGTTGGGATTTTTTTTTTGTGTTTTTTTGAAGCTCCATACCATCTTTATGTTTGGAAAACAACAACGTGCCAAAAGAGGCAGAGGAAAAAGTAAAGGATGATGGAGCAGAGAGCGGGCTGTCAAAGTCCCCCATGTAGACGCAGGGATGAATTAATGCTGCCAGAGAGGTATGTAAGGAAGTATCGAGCAACTAGTAGCGTTCTCTTCCCTGGTACGTTCTTTAATGTCAGCATCCCAGGATCTGGCTTGCCCAGCAGGCAAGCTGCACTAATAGGCAGTCTTCGTGGAATAAACAGGGCATCTTTGGGTCTCATTTCTACTCTGTCGCGATGTGGTGAAGACACAGGTGGTAGTGCCAGTTTATATAGCAACAGGAAAATAAATGAGCTATTACTATAAGAAAGTAGGGGGTTGCTATAGAGGTGCAGCGTGCATTGACTCTGCAGATCTTGTAAACATGGTAGACTATGCAAAGATTCATTCTGGTGCGATCAGCGGGTGTTAGTACTGGGTTTAAAGCAGTTAGTGAAATGTAGGTGGTGGGTTTGGACAACGTGAGTTTTTCATTGATTTAAAAGTGCCTTAAAGTTGACTAAAAGATGAATTTGCACTCATCATATAAAAAAAGTGAGGTTCCTTTACTTTCATAGTCTTTTGGCTACTTTTTTAAAGGAGAGACCATATTTTAATGTTGAATTTACAGATACCTAATCAAAGTAAAGGGATAAAGGGACCTGTTGTAGACAGGCTTCTCACTTTCACTGAGCTACTTATACAGCTGCATTCACATACATGTGATATGCATCATATTTTTTGAAGCGATATAATACTGGCTGCACAACTAGCTGTGCACAACTAGGTCTGTGTTCATAATATAAATAATATCTGTAGCTTTCTTTTTTTCTGCAACAGCATTTCTATTCCGTTGCTTAAGGCGAACCAACTAAATTGATATAACAGGAATTTAATTTATTTTTAGCAAAAAAACACTAGTTGGTAAATTTTTTCATATTACATAATGAGAATGGTTTATTCATTCATTCATCTCCATGTCGGCTTTCTTCCCTTTCGGGGTCGCCACAGCGGAATGGACCGCCAACTCTCTGACATATGTTTTACGCAGCGGATGCCCTTCCAGCCGCAACCCTTCGCTGGGAAAGAGAATGGTTTATTTTCTTTTAAAATAATTTTAAATGTGTAATTACTTTGAGTCTATGTCAACTACAAAATGTGTTTTACAGTATGTTTGTGTTTTTATATTGGGAATACCTTTATTCTTTTTCTAATGGAATCGTAACATAAAACCACATTTGTAGCTGTGCATTGATGCATCACGATTCTTTCTCTAATGATTCAGCATTTATTCTGTTTTCAATCAAATTGCGAGTGCATTCTGGAAACATAACTATCACTACGCTCGCTTTTTTCACATTTGTTGTCGATTTATCTTCTTTTAAACATTGGATAAACCCCAACCATCAAATTTGAAAGTGACTGTGTAACAATACTTAGGAATTTATGAGAAGAAAGAAGGTTGTGGATAAAAAGCCATACTTTTATTAGTAGGCATTAACGGTTAAATACAAATGATGTATGGAAATCAGTTTCAACAGACTCATATGTTACTATAATGATACGGAGTACATTTCATGTTTAAGATTAAAAATACTGTCAAAAAGAGATTCTAACTATGAGAAAAAAAAATTGAAACCATTTATTAGAAAAGTAAGTTATGCATATATAAAAAAAATGTATATGAAAAATTGTTTTGGAATTTTATTGTGGATCTCAGAAACGGAATCGGATCACACAGTATTTAAAGATTCACACCGATAGTAGCTATCTCTAATTTTTGCTTGTTTTTCTTAATTTGTTATGCTTTTCAATGGCTTCAACCTTCTCGCAACCCATCAAGACAGCACCTTTATTTTGTTGTTGGTAGCTGTGAGATTGTGAGAAACATTTATGAATGTAGCCTAAATGTAAAATGAAATGTAGATACAACCAGATTACCAGTAAGAATGCAGTGATTAGTACATTAAAGTTAAATATACAGTAAAGTTTATGTGTACAAAATTTTGCGCAAACAAGTAATTTCGATGAACTCTGTGAACATATCAAGTTTAAAAAAACAAACATTTTATATAAAAAGCAGAGCCAAAAAGTGCTCTCTGCAGATATTTTCTTGCCAAAAAAGTAGGCAGAAACCTCCATCTAGCCCACTCAAAGCAAGTTTCTGATTCCACTATGCGCTGACCTTTACCACTAGAAACCAAAGACAACCCATAATATGCTGCTTAATGACCCTGGCCGGCTCAATCCATTGGGATGATATCAACATTACAGCAGACCACACTAATCATGCAGACAGCCGCATTCGCTGGTTCACTGTAATTGGGTTTCTGCTGTTGGCTGTAGAGAACATGGGGGAATGGTCTGTGTGCGGCTCAGGAAAAAAAAAAAAAGCACACAATAAGGGGGAGGAAAAAGCACAGAGAAAGTAAAAAGACGAACGAGAGATAAGAAAGCAACGATTGCAGGTGTTCAATGGAGAAAGTAAAAAAAAAAGCTTATAAAGCAAGGTGGAGGGAGGAGAGATTCAAAAACAGCAACACAGCTATCACCAAAGTGCTCATCTCCAAGACTTATTGAACCCTTATTTGTCAATAATAGCATTTCCTGCCGGAGACAATAGTGCAGGGAACAATTACTCCAGTGAGCCTGTCAATTTCACTTTGGTACACACAGGCTATAAGGTTGTGTGAGTGTGGAGTTTTCCCCCCCCCCCCCAAATACAATCTGGCCTTGGCAGGATGGCAAGTGAACAAGTGCAGCAATCGCATGTGGAAGGGACAGGCCTGCCGCGTTTTTCTGCACCCTACAGCCAACAATAATGAGACTCCACCAAACTGGCATGCTACATGCAGCTCAGATACTGTGCTCTGTAACAAGCATATGAAAAAAGCAGATCAGTGGCTTCCTCAAAGACACGCTAAGGGACATCATACACAAAAGTGAAGTTGCAATCCATTGTTGAAATAGATAACTCATCTAAGAAATATACCTTGCTCTCTGAAAGTATAAAATTGTGACTTGCAATCTATCGTCTGTTCATTAATTAGTCCAGAAATCTGAATGGCAAACTTGACTCATCCAGCTAATTTTAGTTTTATAAAAGAAAAGTATTTACAAAGTTGGTTGTTTTTTTTAGGAAGTGGTTTTACAAGCACTTGCTATTTTTCAAAAATCTAAGACAAAAGCAGTTATAAATGACCATTGATTGGTTCTATATAAATATATATGTTTAGGTGAAGGCTTGATTTATGTTCCAACTGAAAGGTGCACTGTTTAAGATTCAATCTTTATTATAAGAATTCAATCTATTCGTATGTGCCTTATTTCTTTTAAGAATATAATTGGTTTGCTTTGTGTTATTTTGCTATATTTATGTGTGTTTAATTTGCATTTCAATCAAGTTCCGTTTCGTTGTAATTAAAGGAACTTACAGATGAATTTGTTTTATTTACTTAATTTACATTAATTTGTTACAATATGTTTTGTAATGAAATAATACTTACACATAGCACTAGAAACCAAAGACAACCCATAATATGTTTATTTATTTTTCAATCTTTTACTAGTAATATTAAAACATTATTATTTATTATAATTATGTGTTGCCTAGTACAATAATTAATAAATCAACTCTAATTTACATTTAATTACACAGATTGTTTTTACATTCCTTATTCTAATTTTATTTAATGACAGTAATACTTTATAATAAACTTTACAATATAAAATAACATGAATTGAAATGTACTTGCAAGTGCAATTGCACTTTAAATTGCTCAGAAAAAATGATAAACTTTACTGCCAACACTTTAGGTCCTAGGAAGCTTGCAAATTTATCATGGCCAAGAAAGGCGTAAACAATATGCACTAAATAAACTAAATAAATAGACTAAATAAAAAGACATAAAAAAACTCAATGATGATACTATGGAATCTGTGTCTTGCTGACCCTAGTAACTAAATGATATCATCGCTCGTCTCTCTGCTTACAGAACACATTGTACTAATCTGTATCCAGATTTTTATCTAGATCTCCAGATGTGTGTCTGTGTTCGGGCAGATAGGAGCGGAGAACATGATTAAGAGCTGATGGATATGAGTGATAGTGGTGCGTCACACATGGTTGATGTAATTCATCTCAGTGTGAGGTCCCAGCAGCGGAATAATTCTGTTAAATTACAGTTTGTAAGAAAGTGCCACTTTAATAGGGAGTAAACATATGACCTGCTGCCAATACCACCATGACTCGATGTCTTCCACACTTGGAGTGACCTTGTCGAATACCCCAGTGACAACAACGAAGGAGCCTAAAGGAAGCAGTTATCACCAGCATACATACATGAGCATGACCGTCAGGCAATCACACAAAATAACAGGATCTGACTTAACAACTCAAACAGCTAAAAAGCATAGCACAACAATGCAGTGAGCAGATCTGCAGAGAGTTACATAAACGCAGCGGGACTCTGCACACTTGTGAGATTTAAATTATATGACTATTCAGATCCCCCCACAAACACCCAACATGATCGGTGATAATTGGGTTTTTAATTACCTCTTCTTTGTACATGATTAATGAAAATTACTGGAATGCCCCATTGTTCTTTTTGAAAAATAATACAGATATAATCGTAGCAATTAGTGCACATGAAGCCATATCAAAGCTAAGTTCTGCAAAAGGGTGCTATTTGATAAATTGCTGCTCATTAGTTCTTGATTGACAGCTTTAGAGAAAAGGAACAAACAACCTCTCCATAAGACAACAAAACTAAAGCTCACATAGAAAACATGCGCAAATAAACAAAAGAAAAAATTATTAGGCTCTCTGAAAGGTCAGCTAGATTGTGCATCAGTGGAGATTATTGGGCAATAGCACCACTAGAAAGACCCGCAGGATATCCCTGCTACTCAAGAAGTCTTTTGATGTGATCTAGAAGCTGCACTCAGTGGGTTATTTCTCATCCAGTGAAGAAGCGGTGCACTTTCTTTCTCTTAAGAACCCATATGAATGTGCCCCATGGGAAACATTCTCTATGCTGTCATATAAGGAATGCCAATGTGCTTATGAAAATACAAAATATGGACATTCCCTTGTGGAAACATGGGCAGACAAGACATTTTGAGAAAATACACAAAATGTACAAATTTTAGGAACCGGTTTTACAAGAACATTTGATCAAAAGTTAGCAGAAAAATTAAAAATAAAAATAATTACATATATATATATATATATATATATATATATATATATATATATATATATATATATATATATATATATATAATTATCTTTTTATTTAATTTTTTTTTCTGCTAGCTGTTGATATATAAATATATATATATGAGAAGTCAACTATTAATGTATCGCTGGTTTGTATCAGAACTTTTTTTAAAAACTTTAAAAAAATCACAATCAAAATTCTAAGCATTATTTATTTACAAACCAGTCAAAAAGGTATGATTTTTCTTTGCTGGTTTCATGTTATCTTCAGTTCAGTCAAGTTCTCTCAATAAAAAGGTGCTGAATCGATATTTAAAAACAGTATTCAAGGTATGTTTTAAGATATGAAAGCAATCTTGTAAATTCTACTGTACTTTCATGAGCTACACAAAAGTTCGACAGGGAAGCAGACACTCATTTTAGACCAAGTTAGATACTCTACTCAGTTTTGCTTTTTGAGAAAATCAGATAGTTTCACCTCCTCTAAATCTTAGTGAATAAAAAGCTAACCACACTGAAACCCTATGCAAGCATTGCATTAAATGCCAATGTTGTTTGTTTATACAAAAATATGGCATTCAAAAGACACTAGAGACACCCTCTGAGACAATAACAGGAATTTGAATGGACTCCAGACATGCTGTGTTTCAACTCTGTCACAACCTCCCAGCTGATTCATCACTAACACAGTGTAGATTCACTTTAAAATGAGGGCTCTTCAATGACAAACCCTTTCCCTTTCACTAACACCATATTAAAGTGCTGGTGTCGGTTCTGTTAAAAGCATATGTTAGAGAACAGATACGTGAATGAGAGCTAGACAAAAACAATGCAAAAACACACTACTTACAAAACAAAACAAACGCTTCCATAAAGCAACACATAAAACGTCATGGAATTACATTAGAAGGGGCTATTAACCTTTATATTGAATTGATTTAAAAGCAACGTGAAAGGTTCCAGGAAAGACCAAGGTCAAAAAAGCAAAGCTGAAATCTTAATTTTTTTCTGAGTGCAACTTGGAATCAGACTAAACCAGAAAATGTGTGCATATCCATTAAAAAGCTAAGTTTATCAAGTGCTTTAAATATTAATATTTTCTCCTATTTAAAACCATATGGAATCAGACATTTTTAGTCTGCCTCCCAAACTGTTGATTGAATTTAACATATTTTGCAGAATGTGTGATATAATTATGGGTGTAGAGTTCTTTTGAGGTGAAAAGTCAAGGTTTAAAAAAACTAAATTTTGGATTAAACTACCTCTGTCATCGAAAAATAACAACTAAACAGATTCAAAGCTAAGCTATATCAATAGTCCTAATGCCAGATAAGGTGAGCAGCTGAACAGATTCCAAACGATAGTCAAGGAAAGACAAATACAATTTATTTGTAAAGGACATTTGAAATCACATTGGCAATTTAAAGTACTTTGCAGAGTATTACAATATAATATGTTATAATGTAATGTAATATTATATTATATTATATTATAAGTTCATAAGTTCAGTTATTTTCAGACACCAGCTCTTAGTAAATAAATGCAATTTTAAATAATTTTTTATTTTGAATGTTTTAGTCCCTCATTGGTTCCAGCTGTGGGTAGCCTAGTAACTAAAAGCAGGCTGTTCTTGTTAGTAGTTCTAACTGATTTAACCCAACTATCTGAGAGCTGCTTGAGCACTGCTAACTGGGAGGGCACTAGAATGGGCCACGATCGTATGGAGAGGAGAGGGCACTGTGTTTCTCACGTTTCTGGAGTTCACGGAGAGCTTAAGTAGGACATGTGATCAGGACAAAAGCGCGGGTGATAAACTGCTAGAGTTATCACAGGACAGAGTGCAGCAACCAAACAAGAACCCAGCCGACCACCAGCGAGGAGAACAAGGAGAGGTTGCCCTCCCATAGTGGTATGGGCTTCCTATCCTCAGTCCTCAAGTTTTTGAGCCCGTTAGGGCCTCAGATCCCTCCAAGGTGGAGAATCGCGCTCCCCACGTACCCTGTGCTAAACTCCCCGTCCAGACTCCCTCTGTCTCCTGCCCTCAGAGGGTCTGTCTAGACACCTCAACGGTGCCACAACCACAACCTCCTTCGAAAAAGAGGAAGAAGAAGAAAAGGAGTGTTTCCAACCCCTCAACTCTCTCTTCTTCAGTCAGTACGACCGAGTCTACTGCTTCGAGGATTAGTGGAGACCACGCCAGTGTTGCCCCGGAAATGCTGATCCCTGAGGCTGAAGGGAGAGTCTTGGCTGAAGTGTGCCATGCTCCTGTCCTTAATATTGGGGGGTCTTGTTATGCCGTCTTGCTTGTTGTGCCGCCCCTGCGCCTGAGTCTGCCTGCACCGCCCCTGCGCCTGAGTCTGCCTGCGCCGCCCCTGCGCCTGAGTCTGCCTGCGCCGCCCTAGGTTCCGTGTCTGCCGGCGCCGCCCCAGGTTCCGTGTCTGCCTTCGCCGCCCCAGGTTCCGTGTCTGCCTTCGCCGCTCCAGGTTCCGTGTCTGCCTTCGCCGCCCCAGGTTCCGTGTCTGCCTTCGCCGCTCCAGGTTCCGTGTCTGCCTTCGCCGCTCCAGGTTCCGTGTCTGCCTTCGCCGCCCGAGCGCCGCCGCCCAGCTCTGCCGATGCCTGCTCTTCGCCTGCCGGCGCCACCCGAGCGCCGCTGCCATTCTCTACCGGCGCCACCCGAGCGCCGCTGCCTAGCTCTGCCGATGCCTGCTCTTCGCCTGCCGGCGCCACCCGAGCGCCGCTGCCCAGCTCTGCCGATGCCTGCTCTTCGCCTGCCGGCGCCAATCCAGCGCCGCTGCCCTGTTCTGCCGATGCCTACTCTGCGCCTGCCGGCGCCACCCGAGCGCCGCTGCCCAGCTCTGCCGATGCTTACTCTAAGCCTGCCGGCACCACCCGAGCGCCGCTGCCCAGCTCTGCCGATGCCTGCTCTTCGCCTGCCAGCGCCACCCGAGCGCCGCTGCCCAGCTCTGCCGACGTCTGCTCAACGCCTGCGCCTGCCGGTGCCACCTGAGCACCGCTGCCCAGCTCTGCCGACATCTGCTCTTCGCCTGCGCCTGCCGGCGCCACCCGAGCGCCGCTGCCCAGCTCTGCCGATGCCTACTCTGCGCCTGCCGGCGCCACCCGAGCGCCGCTGCCCAGCTCTGCCGATGGCTACTCTGCGCCTGCCGGCGTCACCCGAGCGCCGCTGCCCAGCTCTGCCGATGCCTACTCTGCGCCTGCCGGCGCCACCCGAGCACCGCTGCCCAGCTCCGCTGGCACCTGCTCTTCGCCTGCTCTTGCTGATGCCACAGGCCTTGTTTCTGAGGTCACTTTTTGTGGCATGGCTCCTGCCACCAGCTCCTCCCTGGACTGCCTCTTAGGCACAGGGAGGGGTACGGTCCAGAGGAGCACTCTTGGGTAACGCGGAGGACACTCTCGACCCAGGCCTCACGGAGACCTTCCACCGCAACCACCCGAACAAGCCGGCTCCTCGACCACGTGGGAGACCCCGTCACCGTCTGCCTCATCGCGCCAGGAGTCGCTCATAGGGAGGGGGCTATGTCACAGAGGCTAACCTCGTCACTCCCTCCTCTAACCAGCAGAGGGCACCCTCGTTGCACTAACTCCTGCTCCTCCACCTGCACCACACTACATTTCCCAGACACCCCAGGGGCATCGTGATTACACACCCAGCTGAAGAACATTACACCCCAGGTCCGCCGTGATTACACATCCAGCTGAGGAACATTATCACCAGTATTTAACAGACTGATTCCCTTTGCTCGAGGCGAAGTCTTGTTTGTCTCTGTGCTGCAACTCTGAGCGTTTACCCTGTCTATAAGTCTGCCTGTTGTGACCGTGCCTGTTGTCCGATTACGATCTTTGCTGCCTGCCCTGACTACCCGCCTGTTCCTTGACTACGTTGTTAATAAAAGCCTGCACATGGATCCCAACTCGAGTGATGATCTGTTACAAGTATAATCATTCTGGCACATTATCTTCAAGGTCTAAGGTTACTCAACATCTGCTATGAAACCTTTTTGAAGGCTTGATAAAAAAAATGGTAAACAAGCAGCTGACAAAATCAGTAAGGAGCTTTCAAATATATTTTGGTGGCATCTAATTTAAAAAGTTTCAGCGTATTTCACCTATAAGCGTAACAAAATTTTGCATGAAATCATGTGAGAATACAGATGATGATGGTGTAGAGGAAGAACAAGAGGAAACAGTCACAAATATTGCATTTCAAGTAAAACATTTATATTTTTTTTTTAAAATATCAAACTATCAATAAAACATAACCGAAGCCAGCAATATCTAGACACTCTCAGTGTGCTTCTGAAATGCAAATGAAGATGAGAGGGACAAAGCCTACCTGTTATAAACAACTACAGGCTATTTACTCAGAAATAAAATACAATTTCTGGAGATGAGTCTTCTGACCATAAGCATAGCAAATGAATGCATTAATAAAACATAAGGACATCAAAGACACCTTACCAGAATGAATCAAATACATTTATTTGCTTTAAATGCATTATGCTCGAAGGAAAATCTAATATTTTCCAACTGCAATGTATTTGGGGGAAAAAATTTACATTGTTTTTCATACTTCTCAAGCACATGTTTGTGGTGAAAACAATCAAATTCCATTTACCTGTGGTTGAGATACCTGAGAAAGCCTTTTATTACAATTTCAACAACTTGTTTCAAGAACGCAAAGGGTCAGTGCTGCAGTGTTAAATCTCATCATAAACTCATGATTAACTAAAACATGTCAGCAGTCACTGAACAATCACTTGCAATTAAGCAACAACCTTGGTGATATGAAAAAAATATATAGAAAAGTATGAATGAGGAGGATACAAGCATGACACTTGAACTAGTGGTCATGCCATTTTTAAATACAGATGTTTAAACAAAAAAAATGCAAACATGTCAAAACTCATCAACATATTCTGAAAGAAAAATTATCAACAGAAAAAAGTCTTACATTTCCCCCCACACAAAGTAAAATGTTATTGTTATCTGTTAAGGGAGGCTGTGTCTTTTTAATTTGCCAGAAGCATTTCTATTAAATGTTTCTAGAGTTCAAGTGTGAACCACATTCTCAACTCAGCAATAGAGAACCAGCTCTTATCTGCAATACATGTGTAATGCAGTCTCTAGTGGGAAGTCATTTCATGGCACTGTTGTGGTAGAGGTATACAGTTCTTCCACACAAGACGCTTCTTATGTAAAGAGTGTTCAAAGGACCATGGAAAGCCAACAATGAATAGCTATAGCACACTACTTCGCAAAACACTTTACCTCATTAGAACTTTTAGTTTCTTATGCTCTGTATGTAAAATGAATTAAAGCCTGCAAAGCAATAATAATATCAATATTATCACTAATAAAAGTAAAAACTTTTAAAAAAATTATTTGGATCATGGATCCTTTTCCAGGCTGAATATTTTCAGCCTGACTCATTTGAATCAAGAGTAAGACTTCAGGGTACAACTTAATAACAGAACAATTTCTGTGCTGCAACTTAAATTTGTGAATACTCTGGCTGGACTAGAAATCAGTGCATGAAATTCGCATAACTCTAAGATATCTCATTATTAAGGTCTTTGATCATTGCTTGTGCTAAAATTCTTACAGACTGCACCTTTAACACACAAAAATATGTATCTCTGAATGCCAGGTAGAGGAGTATACACTTTCAAGGTGATCTATTCCTTCACTGCATAGAGAAGTGTTTATTTCATTCTTTGGTCAATCAATTCCAAGAGGCAGTCAATCGAGCTCACAGTCTTAAAAGGTCCCTGTGGACTTCCATATTCAATAGGCTTAAAAAAAAAGAATATAGCCACGTCAACAAAGATAATCTAAGTGCCACCATGAAGGACACCTGAACCCAAACCAGCTACAGTTAAATTCCAGCATATTTACAGCGTGTCATAGACTGCTAAACAAGAGGCCAATTTAAAAGGTAAACCACAGCTGATGCCATTTAGACTTCACTGAATTGACTGCCAAATATGGATCTAATGAACTGCCTCTTGCTAAGGGTAGTGCTTCAAAACAGGCTCGCAGAAAATCTAGAGTGAAGAAATAAATTAGTGTTGCTTTCTGGTGTCGTGTTATTTACTTCTAATTTATTTCTTCTTTCTAACTCTAAGGATGGCAAAAAGCATGTTTGCTTATCAAATGAAAAGAGCGAACCAAGTTGGTATGCTCTGTTTTCTACAAGTGAGCTGTTGCTGCACTTTCCTAATTCAACGGGAAGTCTATGAGATGAATTCTAGCAAGAACTATAACTTACTTTAGAGCACATCACTTCAAATTGACAGGAAAGGTGCCGAGAGACTGAAGAACAAGAAACAGTCAAAGAGAGAAGAAGTGAAAGTTAACTTTAGAATCTTTTAGTGAGGGCTATGCAGGGGCCCTTGAGTTAGCTGCCAGAAGCTGAGGTGAAAGTCCAGCTAGAATTAGATGTGCCCTCTATGCCCTGGCTTAACGTTTGCCTGGTGGACTATGCTGAATAATGACACCTTAGTTGTACATAATAAGAAAAAATGTGAAAAAGTTTATATCGGATACTTTCTTTCTGAACTTTATGTTCTCTTTTGCATATCATGTCTGACTCTTTATTTCATATTTGTCAAGAAATCCATTGCATAGGTAATTTGAGCATAGTGCACAAATTAAACCAACTGAGTCTGCACCTAAATACAAAATGCTAAGCTTATCGTCTATAAAATTAAAAGCCATGTGTACCTTTCAAGCAAAAAAAACTGTATCTTTAAAAGTGCTGTATCAAGTAAGCTCGACTTTTCAAACATTTATTGCATGTTTTAGTACTTCCCTTCATCAAAAACACGCCTCAAGTTATATTCAGCTTAGTTCATGCATATTGGTGTAATGCACTTTTCTATTTCTGGGGGCTCCAAACTTGTAGCCATGTTAATTGGCCATAGCACTAACCAATCAGATGAACCACTAAAGCATTTCAATGAAAAATAGATGCAGCGACTGACCCAGAAATGTAATCTTAGTAGAACCGCGTTGGATAAACGTGGAAAGAACATGTGTTTTTGGATGTCCCGGCCAAAAAAGTGTTTTTTAGCTTAACAAACGAATAATGTATTTGTAAAAAATGGGTGGATTCTCTGATGTTAACAAGTAAAACCCAGCAGAGGGTGTGGCTGAAGCATTGGCAGAAACAGGGGGTACACTGCTCAACCATTTCAAAGATATTGTAGACTGATAAATATTTATTATAAATGGTTTAAAAGGGGGCATCCTGCCTTAAGTACACTACAGAGACATTATTTATTTTAAACACACAATGGGGATTTTGATTAAGAGAATTTTAAATGTTGTCAAGAAATGTCAAGTTAGAAAAAGTGTTATTAAGGACCATTTATTCATCATTGCCTTGGAGGTTCCTCAACAGGTAACTTTGACAACTTGTGTCACAGTGGAAGCGCTCGTTTAAAGAGGGGGGATTTTTTTCATTCTGGGGATTTTTTTCAACTGAAGGCTTAGTGCCATTTTATTGGCATCGTCCAGCAAAATCAATACATTGCATCCGCCTACTAATCACACGCACTCTTTGCATCCTAACTAAAGTTGAGTTGCAGCCTGGCCCGGTGAGTTTCTGGCATGACTTCTCATACAAAGCAAGATTAATTAGCCTGTTGACTGGAGACTCATCTCAGCTGTGGCAATTTGCCTGTGCTTGCAGCTGGAGTGAAGCAGCTTTGAGACCTCTCCTGGATTTGTGGCGAGGTTAGGGAGTTCCACAAGGGGAGGGGGCTCTCTCATTGCTCACAGCTTAACTCGGTTCCCCAAGTAGGACAAGTAGAAAAAAGGCAAGTCCTCATTTGGACAAGCTTCGCTGTGAGAACAAGTGAAAGCAGGTGAGACAATTACTCTTTGTTAACGAACTGTTCAAGTTGTCAATGAATGTGTCAAGGGATCATGCTTCACATAAAATCCACAAATTGCTGTTAATTTACCTGTGCTGTAAGTATAACAGGCACCTTAGTGGTATAAGTAGAATTATGTAAGGGCTGGAAAAAGTATAAACTGTTAACAATACAGTGGATGATTCACTAACATCTGCCATGTTGCCTGCTGATGAGAAGGAAGGAAATGTCACAATCTTTCTAGTACAGCTCCATGGGGAGAGTGTTAATGCACTCAGATATGTGTACAGCCTCCTACTTCATTGATGGGACAAGTGTGTCACAGTCTTTCAAGTGGTGGCCTCCAGGTGATCTTCTACTCAGCTTCTAAGAAACCACAGATATGACCTTTCAAGAACCAATGTGTTCTTCTTCACCTCAAGACTGGCTCCCATTGCACCCTGAGATGTTTTTTTTTCTACATACTTGGAGACATGCGGCTAACAGAGGAGATGACAACAGGACTTGCATGAAAAATACATCACCTAATGCCTTCAGATAGAATCATTTATCAAGGATAGAGTGGAAGATCTTTACCAGTGACTCATCTGCTGTGGGATGTTTCATGTAAATATTCAAGACACATCAAGAAGAAGAATCACAACCCTTCTATCACTGGTACAGTGTTTACTGGCTTTTTGTTTTGAACAGAATTCAGAGTTGGACAGGATCAAGAGTGAGCTTGTCTTCGAACACAAAGACACTGAGGCTCATGGGGACTGAAAGCGAAAGAAATGATGCTGCCTCTGGATATGGTAGCCATGCCAACTGGAGTCGAGCAACCAAAACCAGTTAACCTCAGTGGTGACGGATCAGGCCAGGAGGTAAGCTAAGTAATGATATTTTCCCATTTACCACACCTCCTTTGCAGATTCTTACAAAGGATTTTGGAGGAATGAGGAATGAGAAATGAGAGGGCAAAGTTAAGTGTATAGGAGCCCTTCAAAATTTCTCTCTTAAAATGACTGACCAATAATCTACTCTTGAAAAAGAAAAATGCCAAGTTGGTCTTGAAAACCAGTATTAACCAGATCCGAGCTTTATTAGCTTCCAATATTTGCCAGGGATGATTTAATCACTAGCAATTACCAAACAATAAACATATTTCCTTTCTGCCAATCAATTAAAAGTCAACTAAATAAACTGTAAAAGATTTTTAGAAGGATTTTAAAGCTCTAATTTTAACCACAGCTGATTTTGGCATCTGAAATCATGCTAATGATGTATGTCCAGGAATAAGCAAAGTCTGCAAGCAGAGACATAGTGGGTGGAAAACACAACACTTCAGAGGCTCTGATACAAACAAATCGGAGACAACTTGAGTTTTTGCCTAGACGACTCTAATTGCCCCCTACACAAACTGACTGTCTGCTCTGTGTTGCCAGGGATTTATAAACCTTTGACAGGCAGGGTTGGGGCTTGTTTTCTCTTCTTTGAGATTCAGTGAGGAATTTCAATTGTGTTTGTGCTTAAACTAGATAAGAAGAAAACTTCAAAAGTGAACAATACATGGAGTGCCACAGGGAGGAGGAAATATCTAAAACATGCACTTCATCCTGCTCTAGTTATCGTACACTGAGATAAATTTACCCTAAGGGTGCACTCCTTTCTTCACATTACTTCAAGCTAAGTGTATTTTTACAGCCACATCAGTTTTTAGGTATTAAATGGTCAGTTTAAAGTCTTGATGAATTGTTTTTTTTTTCACCTTCCTCACAAAGAGACATGCATTCCACTGTATGGCTAAAGATAATAAACATGATTATTTATCGAATATACCGCACATGTTAGTCTACAATCTTCCAATTGCCACATTTGGATTTGTCAAAGCGACAACAGAGGCCATGAAGATGCAGGAGGTAAATCGCACTGTGAGCATTGAGGTTTCATTTCAAATAGGTGGCCATGGGAAGTAAAGCTTCAAAGAAGATTCAAAGATTCTGACTTGACTCCTCCTGCTTCCTGGTTTTTTTATTTTTTTTGTATGTGTGTGAGTGGGCGAGAATGAGTGTGAGTGTGGAAATGGGATCGAAGAATGCTTGAGTAAACTCTCCTGAGGCGATCAAGTCCACTAAGGTTGTCTAAGCATCGAGAGATCCAGCAGAGCCAGAGACATATGAGAGGCACAGACCGAAATGACTGCGAACCAGAGGGAATACACAAGTCTGCTCTTTTGTGCAAGCAAATGGGAGATGGCATTTCAAACAATTGTTGAAGATCTGTTTATCGTCATTTGTTTTTTTTTATTTTCTGCTCGGCCTTGTAACCCAAAATGCAATCACAGATGAGAAAGAAATTAGGATGCTATAAAAAAAAACCTGCTTGAAAGTTTGCTGCAGTGAAATGAGAGAAGACGTTTTAGGGTTTCGACAGCAGGTGATTTACTTTATGACAACACCTACAGCCATACAAATCATCACAGGTTCATCAAAGCTCAGAGAAGCTGTTCTGAGAGCATAATGACTATAAATATTGCAAAGCTTTATGCCAAAACATTCAAGGGCTTTCAATTAAAGCATATTTTCTAACTGCAATGGATCACTTTTTCATCAGCAAGGCTGCATTGTTATCAAAGGGATCAGAGTTCAAAGAGAAATTTGGTATAACAAAATGTATAATTATTTCTAAAAATTGGGAAAAAACATGTTGCAAGATGTCTTTTATTTTTATTTTTACAAACACCCTCAGTTTCAGAAATTTATGTATCCCTTTAACTTGAGATGAACCATCTAGGTTATGTCTGAGAAAAAGAAAGCAAGTTGCTCAATTTTGATTAAAAATTGCTTCCCTTTGTAATATTGACAGTGTTATAATGAAATTAAACATGAATAAAATAATTTCACATTGACTTTCTATTTTAATTTAAGAATTAAGTCAGTAAATTTGCCTCCTGAAAGGTCCAGGTCTTTTATAACTCTACTGCAAAGCCTGTGTGAATGTACCACACAGATTGACAAGGGTAAAGAGAACAGCAGAAGCTGTCCAATGGCAACCATAAAGCCCTTTAAGCTTGAGAGCTTTATAGCACTGGGCTGACACCCAAGAAGAAGAAGAAAAAAAAACGACAGACAAAAATGAATTTACAGTGGTCACAACTTGCCTTTTACCCCCAATATTTGCAAAGAAGTAAACGGATGAGGAAATGAGATTACACAGACCATCGATCAATAGCCACAAATATTAATACTAGTCCCCTACCCTACCAATATCTCATCAGCTCTGTGGGACCATCTCTCTTCCTTGTTGAGCTCACCGACCCTGTATCAGACTCTCTAATAACCATAAACACAGACACAGTGACATACACCCCATAAAACACACACGTACCACCTATAGCCACCAGCAGGTGAGCAGAAAGCAGTGTTTACAGGGGAAGCAAAAAGGATGATGGCAGTAACCTCCGCTGTGACAGGCCGCGCGGGAGGCAGCGTTTACTGAAGACATTGATGAGGACGTGCCTGCCACTGCAGATGCTAAAACCGTTTTCAGAAGGAGTGTGGAGGTGGAGAAGGTATCATAGGTGTCACGACAGACTTTCATGTCGTACTCTACTTATTAACGTCACCTGGATTATTTAATCTGTAGTGACATTGACACCACTGAAAATGCCTGTTACTTCACATTTTCTTCGTTTTTCAAAACAGCAAAAACAGTGTCTCATGCCCCCAGTGATTTTGTTTTTAGATGTATTTTATTTTTAAAAGCAAACAATACATTTACAACTTCATGTATTAAAGTAGTATTTACATTTTTGCTACAAAATGTATTTTTGTATAGTAATTCTAGTTATATTGTTTGAGCATATGTTTTTTTACATTAGTTTTAAGAATTTTATTTTTTATTACTAGTTTTCTACTTTATTAGTAACTAATAAATTCATTTCACAATGGAAAAAATAGCTGTTAAAAATGACCATCTCTCACTCTAATATGTGTTATAGTTTACGCAAACATTCATAAAATAAACAAACATCATACATTATAGCTGAATTGTACAGAATATAAAATACAAGTTCACTTCTAATGAAAAAACTTTTTTAAAGTAATTTTCGCCACCTTAGCAACTACATTAATTTAGACTTTTTTTTTTAAATACAAGTTAAAACACACAATTTTTAATCAGCAAGTATATATATACAACTCGATTATACTCCTTTTACATTTATTTACATTTATGCATTTAGCAGATGCTTTAGTTCAAAGCAATTTGCAGAAGAGGAGAGACAATATAGAATTTCTAAAAAAAGTCTACCTCAGCTTGCTCATTACATAAGTTGTTTCAACTAATCAATAAACCATAGCATGAGGGAAATAAAGACAGAGGAGGAAAAAAGAACATAAATAGTTAGCAAATGTATATCACGCTTTCACCCCAAAATCTAAAACCCATGCATGCAATGAAGTCATCTTCACTGTTTATTCAAACAAAAAATTATTCAAATTCAATTTAAATGTAACTCTTACAATAAATTACATACTTAATGTTAAATAAAGTTGCTATACTTTCTGCTTGTAAAGTTATCTCAGAATACTCTGACTGAAATGTTGTACAATGAGTCGAGCTCTGAGATTAACATGCAAAAGGTTTGTCTGCTTGCTCTGCACCATTGGTGACAATGCTGTCCACCCTCCCCCCACTTGAACACAAATTCCCTAAAATATAATCACCTGAACACAAAAAGCTGCAGAAGAATTCAAGCCTTTCACAGAAGACAAGAATCACATTCTCATTAAACGATGGGCCAAGCAGCACAGTCAATTGGCATGTATAAAGTCCATAAAATGATTTGGAGAAACAAAGCCTTTTAGTTTCCTGGCACGAAGACTTTTATCTAATATCTAACAAAGACATTTTGTTTTAAGAACCAAAAAAAATAGTATAAAACAGATGCTCAAAAGTTTCTTTTGTCAGTTAATAAAGAGTTACAAAATTTTTAAAACACTGAAAATAACAAAAACAAAGACAGGCTGGAAGAGAAAATAATTATTGTGTTGGAAAAGAGAAACAATGCATCTTAAGACTTATTCCTCAAATACCACTGGTTCAGATTGTCATTGACTTCAAAAATCTTTCAGTGAAGACCTCTAATCATTCTAGTTAATTTGGGTGAGTACTGCTGTAGACTTACCTTGATGGTCTAACGCTGCAGTTCCAGCACAGTCTGATCTCCCACATGGACCAATAGACACACAGCAATTCTCAAATTAACATGATTCCTCCAAAACATTGAGATAATTGACAACAACCCCACAGAGCCTTCAGGAATGCCATACAGCTCCACATCCCATTCAAACCTTTCCAAAAACATGAAGAAGTAGCAGCAACAAAAACAAGAGAACTAATTGACTCAAAATATAAACAGACTTCTTGAATATTAAACACTGGCTTATCTGTATCCCTGACTTGAGACTATTACCAAAATGCAATTAATTAGCTGCCGGGACTTGACCTTCAATGCGTGCAACAACACACCCCTATGCTGATGGAGACTCGAACACATTAGCTGATGTGAGATTAGAAGAAAAAGAATGAATTAATCAGCTCTGAGTGTGGGATGAGAGGAAGAGCGGAGGATTAGAACAAGCTAGGTATTTGTAGATTTTGGAGTAACTAGACCGAGGAGGATTTGGTCCACTCCTCCTCTGAATCTAAAGAGTTTAAAAGTTTGCACTTATTAAAAGAACTATTTCCTGTCCACCAAGTGTGTATTTATTTGATTAAAAGATAAGGAAAATGGTAGTTGTGTCCAAAATTATGGAGTGCACTGGGAATCTGTGCTAATTACTAAACTGTCTACAAGATGCAAACCATGGTTATTTACTGATCTGACTTGATTCAGAAGAAGCCCACTCGCCTTGAATCATATGTAAAGCTATAAAAAACAGAACTTTAAAAAAAATCTGGCTACTGAAATATTAAACGTTCATATTTTTCTATTTTGAAAGCTTTAACAAAAAATAATTTTATCATTTACTGTTATTAAATTGCTTTGCATTCTGAGATAGTCTGCTGATTGAACAGGTGCAAGTAAAACCCAGTATAACTCTATCTATCTATCTAAATAATATATATGCTGTCAGTAAACTTGTATATTTGACTCTGATGATTTTGTGGGAAGTCCCTCAGTTCAAAGATCGAATCCCATCTATTACAATGTGTAACTAATTTGTTTTATTAGACGAATTTATAAAACAAACATTTGTTAAAGTTTGGTTTTTAAATATAAAAAAAACTGGCCCAATTATCTTCTGCCAGCACTTTTTTTTTTTGTTTAACTACATAGCATTTCTCATTTTTATTTCAGTCATGTTAATTCATTGTGATGTAGCTTTTCAAAAACATAAATAAAAATGTATTACTAATGGCCTGACAAAACACAGTAAATGCACTAAAAAAGATTTCGATATTAAAAGTGTAATGAGAAATTTACAAGGTTAAATTTCCATTTTGCCTCCAAAGCTTTCTACAAACCCTTATGTGTGATGTGCCGCACACTGTGTTCATGTTTTTTAAAACAATATCTTTTCTTTTGGTTTTCTTTAAATCATACACAACATATTACTTTGTAAATCTATACAGGATCTAACATATGTTTACGTGTACTTCAGTGTTTTACAGAATATCACTCCCTTCTTGTTTCTCCATTGACAGACTGAGGTCGTTGCATCTGTGGCATCACCAACCAGTTCAGATGTAAGAGACTGAACCGTAATTTTTCGAGTACCAATTTGAGGCTGGTGTGATGAGCAAATGCCTATTGACAGCCAAAGCAAAAATGTACAGCACAATAAAATTCTCTCATTATGGCTCAATTGGCTAAATTTGACCTTCATACGACCTCTATGGTAGTGCATTTGTTTATCACTCTTTTATCTAAGTTGAAAGAAGACTTACAATTTTTGCATGAATAAGGGTGGGGCTTGAATGATCATTTGTCATCATATCATAATTTTTTACTTGATTTTGACTATCTGGTAGTGATACGATGTCTGGAAAGAAACGGCTAAATCTATCTCTTGGTTAAACTCCACCCACATCTGGCAGTGACAAAGAAATGGCAAGGCATAAACTGAAAAATATGCTTATTAAATTATGAATATTATTTTTAAATCTTATAAAACACCAATTATTAGCTTGTTGTTTAAACCTA
This sequence comes from Danionella dracula, assembly GCA_900490495.1. NCBI lineage: Eukaryota > Metazoa > Chordata > Actinopteri > Cypriniformes > Danionidae > Danionella > Danionella dracula. The sequence continues at coordinate 5,635,553 of UELW01000001.1, read as the reverse complement.
TGGGTGAAACCAAAGACACTTTGTTCCTGTTATATACAGTCAAAGTGCATCATCCAATTTCTAAGCAGGGTGAATGAAGTAAGGATATTTTGCATATTTTTATTTAAAGAGGGCCACTTCTTTGAAAAAATTTAAAAACATGATAAACTACTTCACTAACAGTTTTGATCTATTTCAATGAATGATCTGTTAGAATAAAACCGATTAGACACCTTTTGTAAAATATCTTACTGAACTCAAATGATTTTCATCGGAAAGCACCCAGTTCAGTGTAGAGAATAAAAAGCACACATTTCAAACAAAGCGCCATCTGGGAAGCACTTTTTACCTAATTTCTCAAAATCAGTCATGCTTCTAAGGTTTATGACATACTGGCAACCTGACGCCCGCCCACCCACATCAAAGTTTAGTACAGTTCATCACCTCAACCACCAGCAGAGTAATGACATTTAGCCAATCCTATAAAACCCTGGCAAACCTGCTGGTATAAATCAATGCTCTTCCACCTGCGCTTCACATCCGTAACTGAGGCCCAGTTCCAGATCGTGTTAGATACCAGCCATTCAGGGGCTGAGCATGAGGTTTTTTAAGCAAAAATATCCAGACACCCTCTCAAACCCTTTCCCAGAGCATGTGAAAAACCGGATCAGCATGCATCTGTGCTGACAAGCAGTTAATAATAAATCCCATTAGTACAAGCCAGAAATCATTTATTGTGTTTTTTTCCACTTCCTCATCTGCCAGCTCCCTTATCCTGTACTCCTGCGATAGACATGCAGACTTCAACGGTCCCCAGAGTCTTAGAGCAAGGACGCAGGCTCGCAAGCTGCCAAAGCTTGTTATTTCCTCATCAGATATAGCATAGTTTATAAAACAGCCCAAAACACACAGCTCTCCAATACTTGCATGCAGAGCTCACAGTCAAGCACAGTCACAGATTGCCCTCTGCAGGTCACTGATGTAAACAGCATGTGAGATGAAGTGAGAAAAATCCAGAGCACACCCAAAAATTATAAGAATACAAATAAGCACAAATGATTTGAATATCTTATCTTTAAAAAATTTGACAAAAGTTGCTTTCATCTCATGTTGGAAAGTCTAAAAGTACAAAACTCAAATCTTTCCTCAAATTGGATGGATTAATCCAAGCACGACAGAAAGGTCAAAGAAACAGGCTGCAAATGTCAGTGCAGCCAGTCCAATCTCGCTCCAATGACTGTTGCCACGGCCACCAACAAACCAGAATCCTTTTTAGCGTCTAGTTTGGGAATGTGACATACAAAAAAAATCAATCAGATATAAGCGGTGACATGACAACATCTTTATCAAATGCAAGAGGTGATGAAGACATATCAGCTTGCGGTTTTTGAAAAAACAAGCCCTCACATCTAAACGCAATGTTCTAACAGTCAAACAAGGTGAAATTCATCATGCCGAACATCTGCATGTTTATTTCATTTGTTTTAAACTGTCTAGACTTGTAATAGCACAAATAAACAGAAATGGATCAAATGTGTTTTCATTGCCTGCAGGTGTTTGTGTCAGAAACCTCATAACCAAACATGGTGAACACTAAGCATGGACAAAAAATTGAGTTTGTCTATCAATTTAGAAGCAGAAAACAATTGTTATAACTCCAATAATGTTTATTTCGTTTTGGAAAACCATATCCATTTCATAAGCTTAAATGACAGCCAATTTGGACATTTTCCAAGCTGTCAGTTAATATGCAAATCATAATCAGAGCAATTTCCTTGGTGCCTCAGTGGCATGTGCAATCGCATGCAGGGATAACTCTCAGCGTGTTGCATTTCCCTAAACTATCAGTATTATTTACTGCTCTCGACAGGTTGGATGGAAGGGAAAGGCGAGAAACATCTACAGCCTCTCAATTAGATTACCAATGTGATTGACAGGCTTGTATTGGCTGTGATAGCTTGTCACTGCATACTCATTTGCAAAGTCAGAACAAAATTGGAGAAAAATCACCTGTTCAGCAAATCCATCTTTCCTAAATAACATAATAAGAAAGTCTTTTTCTTCATTATTTTACACCAAATTTAACCCACTTTGTACCAGTTCACTCTACCCTTTTGCAGCATTACAGTTGTCTGCGACTCCATTAACACCAGCATCCCAGGTCTCCACTAATATAGAAGTGAAGCGTCTGTTATGCTCTTCATCAGCAGTGCAAAAAGTGCGTTCTGCTAATTAAAACAGCTCAAGGATCCGTGTAATCCATTTCATTACATGTTTTAGCATTAATAAACTATGGTGAAAAAAAGGTCATTTCCATTTTTCATACAAATATGTAATAATAAATGTATACTCTAAAATGCTCACTACATCTTTGTACCACCAAACAAATTAACTTAAAAACTATTCAAATTTGTAAAAAATACATTCTTAAGTGACAAAAGCCGAAGTTGTCATATATAACCACTGCCATAGCAGCTGATCTAATGTTGTTTGTCACTCATTAGTCATGTGCTAGGTAGTTACTGATTAAGAAATAAACAAGTAATTCTGTTTAAAACATTATGTATCTGTGTTGGTGGGTGGAATTTGGATTTTTTTTGGGCTGATTTGTGGGGGTACGCTTGGGTGCTGCTGCCAATATGTTGTGTGCATCCACATAAGCAGTTAATTTACAAAAAATATCAGTAGAAGGATCACTTCAACCAGTGTTTATTGTATAATGTGCTAAGTCAGAGCTTCAAAGACAACTCAAAACAATAAACCAGAAAACAGCCATGCACTCCCTTATGCACAAGAGCACATCTCTACCTGTTTCCTTTAAAGTAGTTGCATCATTATGACACAATCATTATTCATATGACCATAAAGTCCAAGTTGAAAACAGGGCAGTTAGGGAGTAGGGAGGGTGAATAATGTAGTTTGTGCTTGATAAAAGGAAGCTGTGCCTAGTATCAGTACACCTTTAGTAAAGGATGAATCTTGGGCCGCATGTTATACACTTTATAATTTTGCATTCTTTTTTTGAGATCATGGTTCTCAACTGGAAGAGTTTGTTTATTTGTTTGTTTATGTATGTTTTAGTGTCATGTCAGCAACATGACTTCAGGCTATCTTCATAACAAAAAAAGTTTGTCATTATCGGCCATAAATACAGGTCTAAATTTTTAAAAAGACACGGACATCATTTTAAAAGGAATTCCTTATTCCTTTTTTAATTTAGGTAAAAACAATCCAGTAGAATGAGCTTTACAGATAGTGGGTGTTGGCAGTAAAGGCACAGAGGTACTTTGTCTCCTTTGAGTAAAACAAATTTGCGAGTTGTGAGCCCACTTTGACATCTAGTTAAAACAACTTGGTCCAATCAAGTCTTAAACTTCAGTTTGGATTTCATATAATTTGATGTTTTTGCATTTTCACATTCCTTTTGCCACCTGTACCACACCTTAACCGGAAAAGGGTAGTTTGTTCAGTGAGGGAAGGAAGGAGCATGAGATTGACAGACGAATTGGTGCAGTGGCTGCAGTAATATGGTCAATCTACCAATTTGTGATGGTAAAAAAGGAGCGAAGTTAAAAGATTAAGCTCTTGATTTACTTCTCAATCTACGTTCCTACTAACACCTATGGTCATGAGCTCTACACTGTGACCGAAAGAATAAGATGTCGGATACAAGAGGCCAGAATGAGTTTCCTCTGCAGGATAATGGGGCGTTCAAAAGGTCAAAAGGTCAGGAGCTCCATCACTTGTGAGGAGCTTGGAGTTGAGCAGCTGTTCCTCCGTGTTGATCAGAGCCAGTTAAGGGGGCTCAGGCATCCCCAGATAAGTGGACAAAGATGGAAGTACGGTTGCAACAAACATTATGTCAGTACCCTGTAACATTATGTTATGTCAGTACCATGAAAATGTGTGATAGCTTTTAAAAGAGTTTTTAAGAACCTTTAGACAATTCCTTTACGTTAAAGATCATGAAAATGGGGTAAAGCATAGAAAAATTGACCTTCAGAAAGATTCAAGCCATTTTAAACCATAAGCTTAATTTCTTCTTTTTGAAAGAAGATCAATAATTTGAAAGTGAAGAAAAATAAAAATGTGTTTTCATTTTCATTAATGATTCAGCCCTGGCAACAGTTTTCTTCATGTGGAGGAACTCTCAAGGCAAGATAGCAAACGAATCCTGCATGTAAACAACAATTAGTAAATCAATCAGAGTGAGAGGGCGAAAGTGGTGATCTAAAGGATGCTGCGATTAAAAAATATTGTTTAAAAGACAAAAGCGATGGACTGAACCTTCTGCTACTTGCTTTTAACAGGCTGATTGCTTTGTCTGGCATAGCCTGTGATGTTTGATTAGAAGCATTTCTCGTCATCACAAGTGTATGATTATGGCATTAAGCTGGATTCTTTGACATCAAGATTTGCAATCAAGAAATTGGCAGAGGGAATCGATGGCGACACCTCGACTAGAAAAAGTCACAGAATCAATTAAGCAGCTGCGAACACGTTCAGACATTACTTTTAATCTTCTAATGCACCGTTGTAATGTTGGCCTGGAATATTCGGTCCCTTAAGAGAGTGTATCGATCCAGCATACTTCCAATGCTCGCTTGCTTGAAACAATTCACAAACCTTCACATGCAGGAAGCCATAATAAAACAGCTGGTGACCTATATGGGTAAACATTCAGTCATTTCTGTCACAAGCAGTATGTTAATGAAAAGCTCAAATATACATTGAGAAATTAAGGGAGAAGCAGGGCATAGATGCAAGAAGAGTCTCCAAGTCAGGAATGGAAGTAAGAATAGAAGTCAGGGAACAGAATTGCCCTTGATCAATCAGTGGGGGTCAGATTAAAAGTAAGAAGAAAGAGTTGGGTCAAATTTAGCCTAATTTGTGGCCAAAATAGAGCATCTGATTCACTAATTTTCATGTTTTTATGGGAAAATGCACCTTAAGAAAAGAGAAAACACACAACTCAACCTTATAATAAAGAAGAACAGTGATAATCACTAAAGCTAGCATCCGAAAAAGGAAATTAAATCTATATGCTCTGCAATACTACAGACAAACCAGGCATGACAAATGAACCTCAGGTTTCAGGACTACTCCTTTTAAGAGTGTAAAGAAAACTGAAGCTGTAATTGTCCAGGGAGAAGACGAATCAATGAGCAAGACATATCAATAAACATCAGAGCAGTTGCTCAAGCAGACAACAGTACCTTTGAAAAAGTACCACTGAGACTTTTACAACTCACAAGGAACCTATTATGCTGCTGTTAATGATGCTCAAACCACAGGACTAAACAGTAACTACAGATCTCAACAGAAGTCGCTCAATTATGCATAGAATCTTTGGGAACATTAATGTCAGAAAATGTTGTTTATTTTTTGTGTCATTTACAATGCTAAAACTATTTCACATGTATAAAGAGAGAACATTAATGTTTTTTTTATATTTTAATTTTGAGAAACGTCAAATCTAAATAGATATTTTGTTCCAGTAAAATGAATGAAAAAAAATAACAGTTTAGGTTTGGGGGGTCAGAAATTTTAATGTTGAATACTGCTGTTTTCAAAAAGAAAAGGTGAACTAGGCAATGTGCGACAATGAGATTTCTTTTGGATTGGGGTTTAGGAGGCAGTTCTCTAGGTGGAGTCAACATCACAGAATGAAAATCTTAGCAAAGTACGCAAATTGTGTAAGTCTTTGCAGGGTGTTACTTAGACCACAAAGTTTCAGTAGTTCTAATTCAATTAGTATATCTATTCCAAATTATTTAAGCTTTTACACCTATATAACAGTAGTCATGTTCACAAAGGCAACACGGTTTAACCCGAAATTGCAATGCTCTTTGTTTCATACAATCAATAAAGAGAGGTATATTAATGCAAAATACACAATTAAATAAAGTACTCTTCAATGATGTTTAACAGGACAGTAGAAAAGCATAGTTTTACCATTTTGAACCCTGCAAAACCAAAATTATACTCTATATTTAAAAAATTACAATTTTATCCATACCAAAAGTATTAAAGAAGTGGCTATTTCAAAAAACAGCATGTTGTGGTCTTTTGCATATCTTCCTGACCCTACCTTGGAAATGTTTCTTGCATCTTTAGGTGTCAAACATTCTCATTCTTAGATCGAACACAATAGTCATTAAAGCAGAGAATATCTGTGTGAGCTCTAGTGTCGAAATACACTCTAATGTTCCTCTAATCAAAAATGAGTACTTAAACAGTAAATTTACAAAAACTTGAGCTTATTTTAATCGGCTCATGTCACTTAAAAACTGAAAGTCATTGTTGATGTTTTTTCACATACACAGTCATCTAGAGATTATAAACCAGAGAGTGAAACATAAACAGCAAGAGCAACCATTGCGACTCAGTTAAAGAAATTGCAACTCAATCCGGTGGAAAAGTAATCTCATACAGTGAGGATGTTATGGCTCTAGAAGTGGGGAATTGAGTTGAGTCTGTCGTGTTTTGTACATCAGAGCTGTGTGTGGCTCATTCAAGCAGGAGCCCATCTTTTCTTAATCAGCTCTGCAGTGACAGGAAGGTGCAAGAGGAGGGAACCCATTCTGACATTCCTGTTTCGAATGCGCTCTGGCATCCAACTAACCAAGTGATTTCAAAAGGTGTCCCTGATCCGATCACTACCTTACTTCCTCTTTAAACAGAAAACACATCTATGTGATTGTTAGGCACCTCAGAAGAAAGGCTTGAGAGTAAGTGAAGATACAGAAATGTGGAGTGTTGAAGAAAATTAACTGAAGTTGATAAATAAGATAAAACAAAACAAAACAAACATATAGCTAAGAAACAAAATCACAAAACAAAATGATTGTTTCAAACACATGGCACATGTTTAGAAGAAAAAAAAGCGACTAAAAATAAGAACACACTGAAAACAAGAAAAAAAGTGAACATGATGTTATTCTTTTATATCATTCTAAAGTCTGCGTTTCAGATGTCTCAATCTGTTTTACCCCCCATAGAGCATCATGTTGTCAGCAATATAAACTTTTCTTCACAAAAACTTACTTTAGCATGTCAGTTAAAAGCTCAATTCAGTAGAACAAAGAAAAGAAAGATGATTCCCTTATTCTAGCTTTAGACACTAGTGAAACACTCTCCACCTAAGGCATAAGTCTGCTCGCTTGACATTCTATTTTATTGCAGATTCTCTATAGAGATTCTCTTGGACTATTGTGCAAAATCTGTCCCAGTTAGGATGGTGCCACTCTTGAGAGAATGAGAAAAGATTGTACCGAAGCTTTGTGAGCAACCCAATTACAAGTGACAGTTCTCTTAATTTCACTACAGAGGGACTGTGGCGGAACCTCAGAACCACAGTCGAACTCCATTACCACCCGGGCTAGCTCTATTTCCATAAATAAGTGTAGCTTGAGAGAGTCGCACTGGTTATTTTAAGCAAGGAAGGTGTAGAGGGAGAGCTTGGTGAGTTTGGAGCAAACTGAGAGCAAAGATTTGGGTCTGGCACTCACAACTGGGAAAGAGATTCAAACAGGCTGGAAGCAGGAGCCCCTCGGGCCTCAAGCAGTCTAATCTCAAATGGGGTGTCCTAATTAAAACTGGACTGAAGCTGGACAGAGCTGTCCGTTACGCTGGGAGAAGAAAAAAAAAAAGTCATCAGCCTTTGGCTATCCAGTGGATGGCCCAGGCACTGGTGCTCAGGCGCCATGCAAATTAAGTCTCAACCAGAAAACTGTCTTTATGAGAATAAAAGTGGCTCTTATTTTTTTGCGGCAGTTTATTATTATAATGTCCAATGTATAATAACCAATAACAATATTTAAATGTATTATATTGCAAGTGAGTTTTATTTTTTATTAGAAGAAAAACAGCACATTTGTTTTATTTTACAATTCAATTCCAAGAATGGTGCTAAGAGTTTATCTCACAGACACAGAAAAAGTGGCAGAAGCGCATTAGAGAATGTTTTGAGGACCTGCATAATCAAATCAGCTGACTGTGACCTGGAATGTGTAATGGAGATATTTGTGTAAATACTCTTATTTGTATTTCTAGGTTACAGCCTTCAGAATGTTTGCCTGAGCATGCATTATTAAGAGAATGCGTTGTGGAAATATAGCAGAGACAGGCTTCAGTGAGTAGTAAACTTGCCTTTGGTTTTGCATGATATGTTCTCATTAGTTATTTTAAACCTGTTGGGCAGATGGTTTTTCTTCTTGTGGAGCAATAACATTACTCTTCCCAACCCCTCTCCACCAGTTCCTCATTTCATCAGTATTTTACCTCATTCTGCAGGAAACATACTATTTTTACAAACAACAAGAACATAAAAAAGCAAATTTATAATATAGTCACCACCCAACGTCTCTAAGGTTCAAATCACAGTAAAGACACAGTAAAATGTAAAAACACTACACGAATTACACATAAAAATCTGTTGCCTAAAAGTTGCCAAGAGCAAAGAACTAATTCATTTCCTCCTTCTAATCCCTTGAAACTAATAAGAAAAGAATTGGGTTGAAAACATTGGCCAAAGAAATCTAGGTATTTCATCATGGCATCACTGCAGCAGTGTAAAAGTGAATGTCTGCTCATGTAAAAGAACAACTGATGAAAGTTTATTTGTGTCATTTATCTAAATAACGTCTTTTTGCCCATTTAACACTCTTGCAGTGAATCTTTGTCAAGGAGGAAGGGGTTGCTTTACTCAAACTGCAAGCCAGGTTTGCTTTGCCATCATGCTAACTACGTTTACGTTAAAGACAATGTTCAAGTAAACAGTTAAGTAAAACTAAAACTAAAGCTCTCGCTACATTTCGATGATTATGTAGCGTACCCTTGACTCAGAAGAGAATTGAGACACCACTTACCGGTGAATACACAAAATTTTGAGGATTAGGCACAGGGCTAAGGGAAAGAAATGGAATTCGGCCTAGAGTCAGTGCTTGTGTGAAACAGACCACAATTCCATTTGCACTTGATCTGATGCTGTTCGCATACAAGAATGGGCGAATCAATGGAGCCATACAGTAAAGATGAAAAGATGAAGAAAGATCATTTCAATGAATAACATTAGTCATTTCGATTTCCCAGGGGAAAAAAATCAATGGTCATCCTGCCCTATAATGACTGAGCTCACCTTAACAATACAGACCTGTTTTCACTGCATTGGTGAATCTTACAGATGGCAGTGGAAGTAATGAGCACTCGTCTACAACTACCTTTGGTCTCACTTTCTAAAGCCAGAACTCACCATTAACTCCCTTTCAGTTAGTCTTGCAGTTATCTGTCACTTCATGCTTAATTCTTTCACTATTGAACTGAAAAAGTTCCTCACCTCCCTGCCTCTGCCTCTTAGCTTGATGATGGAGAGGGTTGGAGGACATGACAGATAGCAAAACACACCTCTCTAACGCATGATTGCATATCTAAGTTAACATCATGCCATCCTATATTAGAATATAGCGAAGAAGCAATCTGTCTATGACATAGGCATACACACATGTGACAAGCCAGCCTCCAAGACAAATACAGACGTGGCCCACTTCTCGTGTGTTACCGGGAGAAAGAGGGTGGGTTTGGCATAATGAGCTTGTTCTATCACAACTCAGTGCCAGAGTCTCTCAGTGGCGCTGTCTGAGGGAAAGCAATGTATGCCATGCTAACAGATGTGGACTCTCAGCAAGCGCAAACAGACGACACACACTCCAGCATGCTTTGCCATGCATGAAGAGCAGCCCATCGGACCTGAATGGACCGCACATGTATACTTTTCTCTTCACTTAGGTCCTTTCCGCTCAAACTCCTGAGTGCCAAGATCTACACAAACTCACTTCCATGCACAAATGAGCTGCTGTAATGAAGCTGGCATCTAGTTGGCATGTTTTTCTGTGTCGAGGTGATGTGAGTGCTTGTGTACTTCCCGTATAGAAGGCCGTGGTTTTATGGGCTAAACCATCAGCCTCCTATCAGAGCTAAATATTTAAATTAGCAAGGGTTGAATGGGGCCATATCGATGTGGGGAGCCAGTGTGCAGTTGCCATGGGGACGCAGAGTGTCACTCAGCATTCTAAGTCCTTGAATTCTATGAGCTAATTCTGCAAAATCCATGCAGCACTAATTAGTTTTTGAGAGACTGCAAAGGTTTAAAAGAAGAGGCTAAAAAATATAGTGTCCTCATTTACTCTAGCAACAAGTGTTTAGAGTGCTTTAGACTCATTTGAAATAAGTATTATACAAAACAATACAGTCTAAACATTCTGCTAAAAATAAGAAAAACATAAATTAAGAATTAAGAAAAAATTACTTTTATTCTAACAACCGTTTCAAGTAGTTGGGTTATTATACTTTTTTATCATTGTTGTTATTTTTTTGATACATTCTTTCATCTGTAAATATAATTCATGTACAAGCTCATTGGTTAACCACTTTTTAGAGAATACTTTTGATTGCAATACAGTATATCTAGAATGTAGTGAAGAATAAAAAAAATTATATACTAATATTGTCCATTTTTGTATACTTCAAATTCAGTTTAAAAGCACTTTATACTCATTTTTAACATATCACATAATGTCTAATCCATGACTATTTTTTTCCTTAACTCAAATTCATAAACATACACTGTCTTGTTGATTACATTTATTAACTAGGTTAGTAAAAATCTGAAAAGCTTTTACAAGTCAAATCAAATCAGCTTGTATTGAAAAGCCATCATCAGCCAGCCAAGTTTCCATGGCTGAATTTTGTTTATATCCATGTCAAGGGCAGTGTGTTTATGTCTGAGTGCTTGAGTTCTGGTCACAAACAGATATGCAAATAGATTGGGAAACCCTTCCAATCAGTCATTTCATATTAGTGTCTTTCAGCTTAAATCCTTCCCACAAGATGAAAAAAGCCAATCAAGAGTATAGTTTGGGTCTGTTCACATTGCACCGTGGGTTGACATCGTAAGACATAAAATAACATTCAAATTCACTGAACGATAGGAGAAAGTGCATATTTAATATGAACTCTTGAGGTCAATTGAATTAATCATATTATAATTGAGTTTTTACACTACAACTGGCTGGGCAAAACAAGTCAGCACCTGGACTTAACTACGCAATGTTTACTACTGCACAAGTTATTACAGGTTATTTAACCCCAGCTGTTGCAATAAGTTGCTTCTCATTTCTGAAAAAAAATCATGTTGACACAAAAAATATTTGGGGTGGGCTTGAGAAGACTTTGCACTGCATTCTGTTTTCGTCAATGAAAAATGAATTTAATGGTGGATGGGAATAAATCATGTGACATTAGAAGCTTGTCAAAAAAAAGTCTCATTTGCAATCGGATAAGTGCTGCAATCAAACCTATAGGCTGTCAAACAAAAAAATAGAGTGAGTGACCTTTACTTTGTTGGTGACTTTTTTGGCCAGGCGGTGTTTGTTCTGTCCATGCAATCCACTTTACAACCACTATATTTTTGAACGAGTTCTAGTGTTCTCCTCACCTGATCCAATCACACCATTTATGCAAGAAGTGTGCTTCTCAGGTTATTGCTTGCAATATGATTCAATATTTGTCAATATGGATAAAATGCCATTTCATTGACATTGAGATTTGTTTATAAAGAAAATAAGAAAAAATACTGCTCTTGTAGCTCTCAGAAAAAAACACGCTGATGCATAACTCTAGTCTGCATTAAAATTTGATAGAGCTCATCATAACAATAACAATACCTAGCCACAGAAAAAAAATGTTTTAGCATATTTTGTGTTTAAGATGAACAAGTCAATGTTTGTTTATGTATTTTTATTTGATTTTATCACAGATGTTCTCAAGTATAATCAATTTTCAACTTGAATTTTATAATTACTTTGTTTGCCAGACATAGTACAAACACTGTACCAAACTGACATGCACTTAACAAGCCATTTGCCTCTCTAGATATCCTAAGCACTGAATCAACAACACTTTCTGTTAAGAAAGTTCACATAGTTCAGTAAGCCCATTACCAAGTGCTGCACTTATTTCCATGCCTTCTAAAACATGGTTCACTGAATTCCCTGTGCTAGAATCACAAGCCAAGAAGGCAGAGGAGTGAGAGCTACCCAGAAGGTCAATGGTTCAATTCCATGAGCTAGCACTCCGCAAGTCAGCTGACCTACCCAGGAGCTATCCCGTCATTGTTCTGTACTGGTGCCCTTGTATTGACCCCTCTCTATTTGAGAAGAAATGGATGTGCACAGTTTAGATATTGCTCAGCACTAAAGCTTGTAAATTATAGGGTTTGAAAAAAAAATCAATGCAGCTGTTCCTGGGAAACAAACAGAAATTTTTTTTAGACTTATATAACTGCACCAACATGAATGATCTCGTCTCTCTGCAGACTTCTGCTTGTGTGCAGTTTTCACAACAATGAACTATGAACCATCCACTCTCCCTGGCTGAAACACTATTGTTCAATAAATTAAGAGAAAAATTACAGTTGCATGAAGTGGAGCAAGTCGTCAGTCACCGATTCTTTGAATGTCCATTGGGAAAGCAGTCCATTAGAAAAGCTATTTTGGAGACTCTTGTGAACTAAGCAGACGGGGTAAAAGAACCAGTGCTTAAACCGTGTTTGACTCCTTCCTGCCTGCTCTCAAAGCACTCCCTTTTCTCAACCCCTGCCTCTCCAGGACTGCTATTTTTTCAAATCTCCTTTGTTTGTTTGTTTTTCCTTTCACGTTGACCTCTCTGTTTTCTTTCTAAGCATCCAACAACTGTGTTTTAGAGCATACTGATGGAAATACGGTGTAGCATAGTTTGTGCATTTGGGACATAGGTCTATAACCAGCACTTGTCTGGTGTGCAAAGTGTACCGGCCTCCATCCCAGCTCTTCTCTACACACCCCACCACCCAAGCATGGACACTGGGAGTAGTGCCGCCACATCGTCTTACAAAGCTTTTCATCACTCGATGACAGTGTGTCAACCCTGTTCCCCATCACAAGCACACCACACACACACACACACACACACACACGCTGATGTTCAGAGTCCTTGGCTGTGCAGTGCTCTGCTTCAAACCCTGCAATGTGACATCTGGATAACTTCACCTTGTGCATTCTGTGCTGTTCACCTATCACAAACGCATATATTTCTCTGGCAAACCTTCGTCCTCAAGACTGGTCACGGTGCCAGTGTGCGATAATGAACAGGATACAGTGGGTTGTGTGATGGGCAGAAGCATAGAGGAGGTGTGTGTATATATGCAAGCGATTTCAGGAAAGAGCGAGTGAGATACCCTATCCTCCTTAGACCACCTGTCAACAGCAGTCTTAAAATATGAGTGACTGTCTGTCAACGTCAGGCTAGCAAACCAGCTTCCAAAACAATCTTAGCCTCACCCAGAATTACTTTTCAGCTGCTCACGTCTCTGCCATGCACAGGGATAGAAAGAAATCTTCCTCTCTTTACATGACAATCTCATTTTTTTTTTGTTTATTTTTTTTTAAAGAACTTTGGGTGTTATAGAGTAGTTTTAAAAGATAAACTATTCAAAAATTAAAATCATACAATCCATTGATCCCATTTTCAAATTAAAACTTGGTAAAGACACTGAACAAATAGACTCAATCATAATTATAAACAAAAAATATCAAACAAGAAACACCCATCACATAAAAATATAGCAATCAGTTTTGTTTCCTGTGAGTATCCCTCTCTTTTTTTTTTGCTGTTTTTTGTCCCTTTTTCTGTATGTCACCTTTTTAGTGGAATATACTTTATCCAAATTCCATCAGGATTAGATTCTTGCTATACTTTTAAAGCAAAACTACCCAGTAAAGTAATGGATTCAATGCCGATACCAGTGGATGTAAAAAAAATGGGCAGGACAAAAAAAAAACTGGATTCAACATAACAGAATTAAACATTCTTGAAAAATATTCAGCTGATGTTTATGTTAAACTATTATATCAGGAAGTCAACTAAATGTTGCAGTCGGGGGGACGCCGAACTCACATTTTTTTTATGAAGCATAAATAATAGCCGATGTCTTCAGGAGTTTATAACCAAAATTTGAACTTTTATGTGACAAAATTATCAATACTTGCCATTACAACAAGCACTTAACACACTCTATTGATTTAAATGAGCCGTTTTAGGGACCTTTAAGCTATAATTTGACTTAGTTAAAAATTGCCTTTGATGAATATTACCACAAAGAATGAAAGAGTCAGCGAACATGCAATTATCCAATCTGCATTAACCTTTACATATACATACAGAAATAACCATATGTGCTAGTGGAATGCCCTCATTAGACATCTAGGTTAAAGTATACGTGTCTAGGTGAAAACAACGAGCAGATGTTTTCTGCGAAGCAATTAAATGCCAATGCAGCCTCGTAGAAGGCAATCAGGGAAATCGAATCTACAGGTATCCTCAGTGGAAAGAATGGGATTAATACAGAGACTGGCTCCACGTTGCATGGCTAGTCTGCCGGCCAGGAGTGAGCTTGTTAAAGTTGATTTATTAGGTCTTGGTTTACACAAGCTTTCTATGGCAAAGCAAGGTCAACTGTAATAGCCCTCTGAATGTGAATAAATCTACAGCTAAACTAAAGCATCGTCCTCTCACTGTGTTTTCCTCTCTTGGGTCCGTCTCCCTGCTAGGAAATAACTTCAAGCTTATCGATCTTTCAGTATGCAAGATTTCTTTCTGCATTATCTTTCTACTTTGTGATACTGCGTCTGAAGTCAAGAAAAAAAGAAAAATGCTCGTAATAGAAACAACTTTCAGAGAATACATTAACACAGTAAGTGGATCATAGTAACCTAGTCTATGAGTTTATCAAATTTCAAATAACAAAAGCTCAATAAATTCCCAAATCAGTTTTACTTTTCTTCTGTCCCTTTATAATGTTTATTATAAACTGTGAATATAAAAAATCCTTAGAGACATGAAAGGAGGGATGGTTATTTATTTTTGGATGTGGGGCATATACAATAGGGAAATCAGTTATTTCTTGTTGACAGAAGTTGTTGATTCTGTTTTGACACTGCTTCATCATGCTTCCTGCACCCCTCTGACAATGATGCACACAAACGATAGATCATACAGAAGAGATTTTTAGTAGAAAAGTATTATAATGGAAACCACACTTAACACTTTTGTGCAAAAAACAAAATGCACCTCCTATGGATGAATACAATGCATTCACATCAACACAAGTTCTCAGCTAACTGTCTGCTCATGTCCACTTTTGTTGCTGCCTCTAACAAATATCTGCTTTGCAGCTTTTGTCTTCTCTCTGTGTTATGCTTGCTGTTTTCTTATTAAAGGAGTACATTCGCTAGGGGCTGTGGTATTCCAGGGCCTTTCAACATTCTCAAAGCATGAAATCTGTCAAAAAGTATGATAAATCTTTCAAAGCCTTAACGTCCAGCACAAACACCACTGTCAATAAAGAGAAAAGTTACAGAGGCTGTTAACAACCATGAGAGCTAAGAGTTGAGGCAGAACGTCAGGCAGAGGTGGATGGGTGATGACTGCTGTCTGCCATGCTGTGAGAAGTGACCGGTGAAGGGGCCAGAGCTGGTCTGAGCCTTAAGCTTTTATAGCTCCTCTGCCTTCGGCAAGTTAATACTGCCTAAATCCAAGACTGAATTCAACAGCAACAAACATATCCTCTCTCACAAAACCTCAGTGATCCTTACTGGGCATCTAATCATCTGCCCTGAGAAAGTCCATCCCTATCCAAGAACATAAAACGTGACAGGCTGTGCTCATAGACACAATTTTACCTCTAACTAGAAAATATACTCATCTAGTTAAAGCCATGACAGCAATTAAAATAACTCCATAAATAAACAAGGAAATAGCCCTAACAAATACCTGTTGTATTGTAAAATGATTCAATTTATATGCATAATATATGCATAATATTATCTGCATATATTGTTATTGTAGTTATTTCAATGAAATCAATGCTTTATTTCTTCTTTTTATGCCACTCATTTGAAAGTTAGCAAATTTACAGGATTGCAAGTAGGGCTGCAACTAACAATTATTTTAATAATTGATTAGTTGGCTGATTATTTTTTTCAATTAATCGAATAAAACGACATGCATTTTTAATTTCATGTTTTAATTTTAAAAAATTGATAATTATATTCATTCATTCATTCATCTTCATGTCGGCTTTCTTCCCTTTCGGGGTCGCCAACTCTCTTATATATTTTTTACATGGCAGATGCCCTTCCACCCGCAACCCATTGCCGGGAAACATTCACACACACACTCATTCACACTTTTAACACAATGGACAATTCACTTATACCGCATGTCTTTGGACTTGTGGGGAAACCGGAGCACCCGGAGAAAACCCACGTGATCACGGGGAGAACATGCAAACTCCACACAGAAATGCCAACCGACACAGCCGAGGCTCGAACCAGCTACCTTCTTGCTGTGAGACGATCGTGCTACCCACTGCGCCACCGTGACGCTTGATAAATATATAAAACCATAAATCAGGGTATTGCTTAAGTATAGAATTCAACTATTAAAAAGCCAAAAACCACAAAAAGAGTTGAATGACATTTCATTCTGAAATTGTAAACCTTAAATGAAAAGCAAAGTTTGTTCTTGAACTTTAAAACTTCTCACAATATAAATTAATAAATAAATAAAGAGCAAAACACTTGTTAAACAATTAATTTTGAAAACAGATTTGGTAGTTAACAAGTTAACCTTTGTTGTGGACTATAAATAAAAACTCTAGAAATGAAAAAAGCTTAGGGTCTTTATTAAAATGAAAGTAAATAATAATTTTTATTGGTGTACAAATGAACTGTTACTTGCATTAATTGAAAACTACAACAATTACTAAATGTAATATTCTACTGTTGTTCACACAGTTTAATTTAAGCTCATTTACAGTAGCACCATTTAACTAATCACTATTTCTCATGAGGCGATTGCACAGACTAATGCTAGCGAAATGCAAGTGAACTACTAAAGTGAATGAGCTTCTTGCACAACTACTTACGTGTTCTGTCTAGAACAGCGCAGGTCCTTTCAGTTAGAGCAAAGTCAATGGCCCCGGCTTTGTTTTACACTCGCTCTCAGCCGGAATTTCCAAAAATTGGTGTGACAGCTCTTTGTTATCCGTATAGCATAGTCAACAAACTGCAAATCTGCTAAGTAATCCTTTTTAAAGATCGCTGAAATGTATTGCTGTCAATGTACAAGCAGGTACGTGGTACTGTGATGCACACATTTTATGATGGGTGTCTGATGTCTGTGCGTCAGGCACCTCCCTGACGTCAATTGATCAGGCCAACTAATCAATAACGGCATTCGTTGACATTTCATTATCGATTATTACCAATTTTATCGATTAGTTGTTGTAGCCCTAATTGCAAGATATTTAATCTTTGCTATTAGTTATGCAAAATGAATCTCAGAAATCAACTAAGTTTCCATGTGATTTTTACTCTGAATTGGACCGCTATTGCATATATGTTAAAAAAAATACATAGTATTTATTCTTCTTCTTCTTCTTCTTTCGGCTGTTCCCAGTTTAGGGGTCGCCACAGCAAATCATCTGTTTCCACCTAACTCTGGCCTCAGTATCCTCTACTCTTGAACCAATTACCTTCATGTCCTCCTTCAGCACACCCATACAACTTGTCTTTGGCCTTCCTCTTGCCCTCTTGCCTGGCAGCTCCATTTCCAACATCCTTCTACCAATATAACTACTATCCCTTCTCTGCACATGTCCAAACCATCTCAATCTGGCTTCTCTGACTTTGTCTCCAAAACAACCAACCTGAGCTGTTCCTCTGATGTGCTCGTTCCTAATCTTGTCCATTCTTGTCACTCCTAAACTGAACCTCAATATCCTCATCTCTGCTACTTCCATCTCTGCCTCGTGTCTCTTCCTCACTGCTACAGTCTCTAACCCATACATCATAGCTGGTCTCACTACTGTTCTGTACACCTTTCCTTTGATTCTTGCTGACACTCTTCTGTCACACAACACCCCTGACACTTTTCTCATTAGGTCTAAATCCCACCACCCACATACACAACCCTAAATATGCCCCAGCTTCTCTGCAGCGGGTTTTATCAAAAGATTCATACGTCTAATGATGTAGTGATGCTCCTTGACATTTGATTGCACTAAACAATCAAAAAGTGCAAGAAATTAAACTGTTTCTTTACAATTATTCAGAGCATTATTCGTTAACTTCACACTCATACTTTGGTGGTGAACTTGGCACTGCCCAAGGAAACTTGGTGGTTTCCTTGGGCAGTCTGACAGAACAAGTTTGCCATTCCGTGTCTACGGCCTCCTACACACCACCAAAAACACATCCATACAGGGTAATGCGAGTGAAGTGGCTTGCCCAGGGCCGCGACGGCAGAATGGACTTAGTGGTGATCAAATTTTTCAGTTCCAGGACGACCAACCACTATGCCACCTTTCCACGTGTGCTAACAAAAAATATTGAAAGAACCTTAGTAAAGTTGTATGCAATTATCTGGTTATCAAGGAACACCTGTTCATTTAATTTAGTTTTTGTTTTGTTTTGTTTTTTCTTGTGAGCCATTAGGCATTTTATAAGATATATTAGGCAGTTTTTGCTTTTATTTGGCATAACCGAAATCAGCATGTCAAGCCTTAGCAAATTACAAATGCACACTGTGAAAAAACTCACTGTCATTAAATATATACACGCAAGAACATGCATTATAAACATACAAAACTGTTAGGTTTCGATCAAAAAGAATACAGTCCAAACAAATACCTTTCTTGTTACCAAACAAATTAAAAAACACCAAAGACCAAAGTTTGTCTCCTTAAAAGAAGTATCAAAAGCAGGTCTTAAAGAGTTTGCTGTTCACGTCTCTGTTCAAAACACTAAAAGATGATAATAATAGCTAACCCAATTTTCACATATTCCCGGTCTCCTAACTCCGGTTCCTTGGAAACAAGCATTGTAGCAAAGTGTCGCTCTCGAGACCTTACGGTCAGATTAGCATTAATCTTTCAGCTAATATGCCAAGTTTAATTTTAGGAAATTAAGTTTTGCCTACAGGACTCCTCAGAGCTAAAATGAATTACATGTCAAGCTCTTGCCGCCGGTTGTACCTAACTCTACAGCAAAGCTATCCAAAAGCTCATTGTGTATGTAAATTCCTCTAATTGGAGCTGGCAAGCAAGTGTAACGATGCAATTTTTGTAATGATTCTCATTTCCTCTACTGAAACATTGGGGAAGGGAAAAGTGCATAAACCATAAGTTCAATAGAGAAGTATACAAGTAAGAGTAAAAACAAAACTAAATTGGTACTCCTAGAAATTATAAATAATATTTACTGATAATAATAATAACTGATAAAACAACCTGAAATTGTTTGAATTTGAATTAAACATGCTTTTAAATACAAATCAATGCTTTTTTAATTCCGCCTAAAGGAAAACCAAGTCAGAGTTATTCTTTTGTCAGACAAGCGATCCATGATGAAATCCAATACATTCGCTTTACAGTAAGTGGCTATAAGAAACCGTATCTGTATGTTAATATCAGTTTGGTGCCAAGAGGTGCATAAACCAGACTGCAGATGGGGGATATTTCGGACCTAATACAATTAATAATAAATAACACTCTCACCAAAGAGGTCATTAACACAAGTTATTGGACTGTTTCCTGCTCTTGTCTGAAGATCAGGCAAGTACACACTGTTCCACTGAACACTTAATTATAAGGACTGGGAAGTTTCCTCGCAACTCGCTGCAAGATTTCAATGCATTTTCCCCAGTTGATTACCCAGTTTCCATTTTCATTCAACATTAGACATTTTTTAACATGAGCAAAGACAATTTCTTTCTTACTTCTGCAATTAAATGTGAAGTATTTTAATGATGAGCCTATGTGGGATTCAGCAGACAGTGAGTGTGCCTCAGGGGTTTAATTCTAAAGACAAATACTTTAAAATACCTTAAGTCAGGAACAGTCTATTGCTGTGATTAGGAGAGAGCAGTTAAAGCTTTACACTAGTCAAAGTTCTGGCAACTTTATTAGGGACACGATCTCAATCAAAACACATTTTTTAAAGCTCATCATATATATGTAGAAGTTAAAATGAAGATTATTAGGCAAAACTAGGGAGTAACAATTTAAAAAATGAAACGTGAAGTAAAATCAACAGAAGGCCATACCATCTGAGACAATTTTGTTATTAATGAGTGACTGAAGAAATAGTTTGGATAGTGCTTCTAAAATGGGAGAAAAACAGCGTTTGTTCAGAACATTTTTTTTTTCAAAACAAATGATTTTTGGTTGAATAGGAAATAAACTGTTGTTTGGACTGACTGACCTTTTCTCAGTGCAGGAGAAAACTAGGCTCAACTCTACAAAATACATCCAAAGACTTAACAGTGCCCAGAGGTTAAGATATTGGTGAGTGGAGGCGCAAAGGTCCACTCTGATCAATGTGCAAGTAGAGGCATGTAATGAGAGACCACACCATGGAAAGATTGGTCACTCAAAGCGACTGGCAATGTAACGTGATTTAGAAATTGTCTGCAGCCACAAGGTCCCAATCGTTTCCTACTTGCAATACACATCCCTAAGGCCTCATTCTGCCACAACAGAAAATAAATATTGATTAAACAGACCACAATGGTAAAACAGAAATTCAAAAAACGACAGTATAGACAAGAGACAGGATAAGAAAATCCTAAGAAAACCTTAAAACTGAAGCCAAATAATAAATGTGTGAGTGAAAGTACATTTAAGGTACTGCTATAAAAAGGAAAAATAAGTTGGTCCATTAAATGAACTGATCATACAAGTATTAGAATTGCAATAAATCAGCTTTCTGCTACAGAGATTTAGGAATTTGTGAACAATGTAGGAGAAAGCTTTGTACCGATGTGTGCTGTTTTAATTTTAGCAGCCCTGTTCTAACTTACAAGTAATGGGTTTATCTTTGCAGACACCCTGTGATTGATACAAGCTACACAAATCTTCTTAGTTCCCTCTGACGATGTTTAATAAATGCAGGTCAGATGTTCCCCGTGTTCTTTTTTAACTGTTAATTCCCTGACACTCATCTAATAGGATTTATATGCAGCTCATTTTAATGATTTTTTAGCACAAGGAAGGTTTAAACCCTTCTGTTTATCTTGAGCACTATTCTTACATTCAAAACTCATTCGCACCAGCTCCACAATAAAGAACAGGTGCCATTCTAGAGCCGTGGGCTGCATCAGGCAAGAGAAGAACACAAAGAATACTTCAATAGGCGTCAACAGAAGAAAAAATCTATAGCAGCATCAAGGCACTGCTTTGAGAGTGACCTTCTACAGAAGTGGAGTAAACAGCTTCAAGAAATATATATGATTGCTTGAAAATGAGCCAGTCATTACAACCAAAAAATGTCATTATTTTGTGTGAATAGATTTCAAACATTATATGATTCTTATATGAAATGTATAAAAACATATTAGAAAGCAGTGATTAAATTGAAAACTCTAAAGAAATGAAACATTTTTTTTGTTAAAATTATATTAACAGAGAGTGGCAACAAGGCATACAATTGAAGAAAAAACATTGGTGTAAAGAGAAAGTATTGTTGGGTTCATTTGGTTCTAAGCATCACCATTTCACGCATTAACTATACTATATTTATTTCCAATAATTGCTATTTTTATACTGGTAAACTGAATTCTGTGCTGCTGTTGTAAGCTTTATAATCTTTGTAAAAAGGGAATGTGTTCTCATAAATAGCAATGTCTTGACAAAAATAGCTTTTTTGTAATAATAAACAAAGGAGTCAGCCTTTAAAGAATGTGGCTGTCCCTACACCCCACTCAACTAATAAGCCCAAATTTGGATATCGCAGTGCACCATAGGAAACTCACAAGATCATCACATCATTTGGGATATTCGAGCTGTAACTGTAACCATTTCCATTTTCTTCCTTTGTTTGCAGTATCTACATTAAATAAAAATATATGTCCAAACCTTTGTTATTTAATTTTTAAGCATTTATACAAACCGAAAGTAGCTTTGAATAAATGTCTATATACATTTTTTTTTACAAAATTTAGCAAATTAAACTTTGACTTTTTTCTTGCTGAAATGTTTCTTTACTTTAAAAGAATCTTACAGTAAACAAACACTGGGCTCTTAAAGTGATAGATGAGGCTTGATTCCCTCTTCGATGTTAAACTAGAGCCCTGTCCGAGGTTCAATTTAATTGGTGTCAGTAGCCTCAAAAAAAAACTGTCCAAGAAATATCCAAGAGGGAGTGTACTCTTCCCATTCTTTCATTAATACTAAAACAATCTTGAGAACAATTCCCAAACCTAAAGTATATCTAACGCAATTGTTGTTCAAGCTATGTTCTTCCATTAAACAAGGTTTGCGCATCAAACTTTACCACTCTAGGGAACCCATTCAAACAGTGAGGCTGGTATATTCACATCACCCCAAACCCCTAAAAAACCATTTAAAGCTCAGAAAAGATGACTGTTATGAGAAGGTGCTGTAAAAACAGACCACAGTTAACTAACCCAAGCCATTTGAAACTCTTTCAAAAGTTCTGAATGTGATTACCTTCTCAGATTGCAAGTAGCTAGTCTTAAAAAGATTGGCTATTAAAATGAAAACCAATTTAAATCTAACCATCACACCACCATTTATTTAAAGAGGAAAAGATAAAAAAAAGATATGATTCTCGTTACCTAATTAATCCTGCCATGGCCCAAGGTTATTTAATTTGTTGAAAGATCATTAGCAAGACTTCATATGGCAAATAAAATAATTAGGATCTCAATTCGCCCAAATTCAGAAAATAACTCCCATAAACGAAAACTGGTGATATTGAAGGCTGGAGATGGCCGTGAAGCTGACGGAATTAGAAACTCTAATAAAAAAGAACTGTGGGAAACTTAATAGCTCTGAAAAAAAGTGACAATCATTTACATGACAAGTCCGCATGACGTCCCATAAACAGGGTACAAGACATTAAAATGTCAAGCTGGATTGATGCCATTTAATCATGGTTTGGCTGTTTTAGTTTTGCCTTGCAAGTTTAGGTTTGTCTGTCAAACAAACTGTGATGCATATAATTCACCCTAAAACCAAAAAGAGCATGGATATTTCATCTTTATACCTTCTTTCACCATTTATACATGCTTAAACAGTACCAATGAAAATGCACTTTTTCAAGGACAAGGTAAATGTTTGTTTCATGAAAAGTGAATACAACAGACATCCAGTCACTTCAAATTGAAATGTAGAAATAAATTAAGCTTTCATTGGCACGTTCTCTGACTATCCATAACACTTTGATTTTAAAGAGGAATGCATAAATCAATTCAGCTGATGCTGTCTGAGCTGTCGTGGATGTTTCCGGCACTCTGACCACTATATCCTTAACATCCATCAAACACAGCCATTAAAAAAACAGCACATGGAAAATCTGCTACTTAAAAGAAAATCAATCTGCCTCAGCGATCAATTTCTTATGTTCCCGAAACCAGTGGCGAATCGATAGGTTGGCGTGGCAGCTTGAAGGATGTTACAGTTATTGCTATGATAATTTTGAATTTTAAACTCTACTTCATCTGTACCAAATATGAGATATACAACCCCTGACATCTCTATTCCACAGATGCTTGGAAACGATTCACTCTTCTCATAAATCCCTGGCTAACAAACTTGCTTCCTTCTTGATCCAACACAGAGATCACTTTATTGAAGTCAAAATATAGCTGGTATAATATGAAAAATCTATACATACGACATTAAAATGTAATTAGAAAAAAAGATAGACAGAAATTGAAAAATGATTGAAAAGTTAATTGCAGCTAGTTGTTCATTTAAAAAATCATGACAAATATATCTATATCACTATAGCTTTAAATTGAATAAATTAGAAATGACGTCACTTTTGCAAATAAAAAAGCGAAGAAGAAAAAATATTTGCCAGTTAAGTTTGCCATTTTCAAATTCAATGGTCAGGACGACTGTACAGATGTATTATGTTTTCTAGAGGGGAAGTCATCTTCAAGATGCTTTTAAAATATAAGATGTTAAAAAGTACTGAACTGCTGTGACAAACACCATTAGCATCCAGGTGAAAATGAACTACTACAAGCAATTCATGAATCATACCAAACACACAGATCTCAATATAACTCTTAAATATAGATATTGAAATGCAAGAGCTCCAGCATCTGATGAACGTAATACAGAGGTCTGGTTGTCTCCAAACCATATAAGACCCAGGTTTGACTGACACAGTCTACTAAAACAGTCATGCTCTTTATTGTAAAAAGTGATGACCAAGAGACCTGCTATGTCGGTGTGAATACATGTTTTATCAGTGATTTAGTTGTACAGCAGATCAGCTTAAATGACAAAATATAGTGAAGATAAATGCAAACGAGAGAAATCAGAATTTTATGACTGTTAAATTAAATCTGGAAAGTGATTTAATTTTATCTCGAGGTACATTCAAGGTACATAAAAACTGTGATAAAAACCCTAAAGTATGCCTTTATATAAAAACTTGGATAGTTTGATTTATTTGCAAATATAAAATATAATAGAACTGGCATATCTGCAAAAAAATAATTTTAAAAGACAATTTAGGATCAAAATGGACAGTGTTTATGTGAAGCCACTGGAGACCAGCTTCATAATTTGATCAATATTTAAAGGAAAATTTTTGATATTAGGTACTCTGGTCATACATCCACCCATCTCGTTATTTTACTCACTTCATCCTAGTTAGGATCAGAGTGTTCTTCATAGGATTCTCCAGCTCACATTAGGAGAAAAGTTGGGAGATTTCCAGTCCAATACAATTTTTAGTACTTATTCATTTTTTTACAGTATAAAATTCTTTCAATCACAGATCAATAATTTCTTTAGTTTGCTGTAATTCAAAAACATAACTTTAAAATGGCAAAGAGTCCCAGTGAAATCTGAACAGAAGGAGCATTACTGGCAAAATAATCGCACTACAGTCCACCAAGGCTGGTTCGTCCAGCTTCCAGGTGTTTGTTTGCAAGTGTGTGCATTGGCAATGAGGGGTGTTTAACTCCAGTGCTAAAGGAATCCCAAGCTGCATCCAGGCCCTCTCTTCCGTCTCTCTCTGGCTGCCAGAGTAAACAAGCGAGGCCATGTAAATACCACATTGCCTTATGATGGCTTAGACACAGGAGACAGAGGATCTCCCCTAATGCAGCAGCCAAGTTGACAGGCAGCCAGATGTGGAGAAGCTACCCAGATAATACCGCACCACACACAGGATGTTCGAGCAGGGCTTTCACTGCATCCCTTGCCAATTCACACGTCGATCAAACACACAGATGCGTGAGCATGCAGATGAGCATCTGAATCAACAACATGGGTTCAAGAATTTGTGTCATAAACCGACAAACATCCAAGAAGAAGTAAGGAAGTGGATGTTTTCCCTTTAAGCAGGTTCCAAACCATCCCACACTGTGTTTGTCTGTGAGTGTGGGAGTCTGCACACTCACAGAAGAGCATGAAGGCCCCAGGCACCAAGGCCCACATATATTGCTACACAGCTCAGCAATCACACAACTGCTTCTTACATGATGCAATTAAATCATAAGCCTTGCAGGATGGAACATGTTTACCCAGTGCTTCTTCACATTGCTGGTATAAAAATCCACAATAATGTATTGATTACATTGCTTGCTGGACCCGCAGCCGAAAAAATAAATTATAAAAATGACAGGAATTAAATTATACACGGTTTTGTCTTGTTTTTTAACTGAAAAATTGCTTCATAGACACGTCAAACCTATAAACTATACCTAACAAAACCGCAATTTGGTTTAAACATTTTCTAAATGCATCACTGAAGTCTAGTGTGTTTATTAAAAATCGTATAATAATAATTATAATATTATGCTGTGTAGACAACATGACTCGCTGAGTTGGCGTAATAGAACAGTTTTGAGGGTAAAAAGTAATTATCTTTGTTTCAGAATAAAATCAGACTAAAGCGTATATCATTAAGGTTTGAACGTATCTAAGCATAGAGTTCAGATGCTGTCATTGGTCATAGATCAATTTACTACATTGTTTGTTTAAAATAATGTATATGTTATAAAAGAAAATATTGATATTAAAGTATGGATTTCAATTACTCATGTTGGTACAAATTTGAGATGCATTATGAAAATAGGTTTTTTTTTAATTATTTTATTTTCTTTATTCATAAAGAAAACCCTAATTACTCTAAATGGATTTATAGGGTTTTGGAAAGCAACTATTTGTATAAAGAACATATCATATAGAGAATAATGGTATAAAATTAATGTTATGGGTAGTTTTTTGAGGGAAAGTATTGTGATGTTTAAAGTGGTAGTGGACAGCAGTTATTATGTTAATAAAGATGGTATATTTAGACTACCAGAAAATAGAAAAATAAATGTCTGTGACTAAATGACAACAAACTACAAACAAGAACATCTAAGCCGTGCTCTCAGCACTGGCCTACAGCTATCATTCAAGTGCCTACATCCTCAACACAACATAACAATAATTTAGTTTTGCTAAATGCACACTAGCGTCACGGTGGCGCAGTGGGTAGCATGGTCGTCTCACAGCAAGAAGGTCGCTGGTTCGAGCCCCGGCTGGGTCGGTTGGCATTTGTGTGTGGAGTTTGCATGTTTTCCCCGTGATCTCGTGGGTTTTCTCCAGGTGCTCCGGGTTCCCCACAAGTCCAAAGACTAGTGTAAGTGAATTGAGTAAGAACGATTGTCCATAGTGTTAAAGTGTGAATGAGCGTGTATGAATTTTTCCCAGCGATGGGTTGCGGCTGGAAGGGCATCCGCCGCGTAAAACATATGCCAGAGAGTTGGCGGTTCATTCCGCTGTGGTGACCCCGAAAGGGAAGAAAGCCGACATGAAGATGAATGAATGAATGAATACATGCACACTAAATATTACCCACCAGAACTATAATTATTAGCACAATTAGCTAAACAAAACTGAACCATTTTTTTTTTATGAACAGAGTCTTCAATAGGGTTCAACTACAATCTCTAACAATAGGCCAAGGTTCTTTAAAATCAGTCCTCTGGTATGGAACAGAATATCAGAGAGATGAGAAAAACAAGCTAGCTCTACTTGTTAAAAGTGTGAAATCTCATCTTCACCTAAACAAGCAAACTATGCTGCATCTCCATTGCCTGTAAGCAACATGCATAGCAAGAGAAATCAACATAATGCTTTTTTTTCTCACAGTAAAACCAGAACGCAGATCTTGAATCCTGAGAAAAAAACTTCTATGTTTTCTAATGTTTTAAACTTTGGTCTCCAGGCATCATCAGGCAGGGTTTCACATCTCATGTTTAAACTTCACCTTGTGAAGTCTCCTCACTCAACGTTACTTTCTGTCTTAAAGGTGATGGAAAAGACACATTCCATCTACAAAGAACAGTGTCTGTGATAATGCTCAAGCAGGCCCAGGATAGCGAACATTAAGAGATGACAGGAATGAAAATCGAACCTCTAAAGTGTCAGAAAGTTATGAGGAGAACAGGGAGACTGACTACATATCAAAGACTTTCAAATTGGAAAATCACATAACTTACCAAACTGAGTGAACACTTGGTGTATACAGCGTATGTATGCAAATCTGTTTATCCGAAAGATACAAAAACAACATAACTGGGCATATGTTAACAGATTAAATAAATGTGTTACAAAAAACGATCACATTTAGTGCAGCCAAGTAAAGAAGGTAAAAGTATAGCCAATATCCAAACACAAATTAATTATTATTCATTATTAATTTAATCACCTTTGCTCTTGACAAAGTGCTAGGGTAATAATGATTAGCAGTAACAAACGTAAGACTACCATCCTTGGAGTTGCATGGTGAAATCAATGGCAGACACAAAGAAACTGCTGCAAAGCAATCAATCACCTCAACTTTTCTGAATCCACTTACAACCTTCCTCGCCAAGCATAGCCCAGGGGGACTAACGTGAAGAGGAGACAAAGGTATGTCAATAAGACCTGGTTTTCCATCAAATGTACTCCTTAATCACACACCCTTTAATACTGTACAGTGCCTGACTCTCCACTCTAAACCAATAGCCTGTTAGTTGAAAAAGCACATGTCTACCTACTCTGTGCTCTGAACGAGTCCTCATCCATCTCAGAGCCAAAAGCTTGGATCTCCATTTTAAAGACTGTGGAGAGGTGGGGGAATGTGTACTCTTTATTGATGCTGTGTTGTCTCCATTGTCTTGGCTAGGGCTGAAAAAGCTCCAATTGTTACCTTCAATTCACCCTTTTTCTAATTCCAGTCTCCACTCATCTCCAGTCATTGTTCAAACATTTGGCTCAATAAGACAAAGTGGGTGAGGTTACCAGGAAAACTGAAACCAAGCACCTTCAAGCTGTTCTTCTCATTCTATTGAGTGTTACGAAAAATCCAGAAAACAAAGGAGTCCACAACTTCAGCATTTTTTTGAACGTGCAAAAAAGCTAATTTCTGCCACAGGAATGGGCCTCAAAACAACTAATATTGAGTGTGAAAATGCTACACTTTTAAAATGAGGTACTTCATTGGTTTTAAAGCTCAGCGTCACCACTTCTGAACAAGTGTTCTTTCACTTTCCAGTGCAATTAAACATGTTGCGGAAGACAATTAAGACTGAATACAAATAAAGCTAAATAGTAATGGCAATAACGAAGCAGCTCCTACATCCCATTTAAGCTGAAATGAAGGGTATCCATCTTAATTGTTGTAATTTCAAGACCCCCAATAGAGAAGGTCTTAGAGTGTGGCAAACACACCCACGGGAGAACATCTTGTCTTCTGTCACTTCTGTTAAATGGCTTTTCTCCCTGACGAGCCCATCTAGTCACCTCTCTCATCTCCCACTCACACATTCAGCTTGATAGCAATTATTTTGAGTCCATCGCTGGCAACGCACATTATTTAGATTTTCACTTACAATCGAGTTAGCTTACACTCTCCAATCCTCAGAGAGAAAAAGAATCGCTTCATAAAAAGGGAAAACGAATGATGCTTGCTGAAGTATTCACCCAGATTCCTGCCATTTGTATTCTAAGTGCTTGTTTATGGGAACAGGGATTCAGGGCATATCCATGGGAAAATTAGCTACTTTATACCATTTAAATATATTACAGCCAGAGGCGATGAACATTTGAGGAAACACCAACGCAGGAAGGATTTAAAAGCTATGAGGTGAGATGAATTCTCAATGAGTCTGAAGAAACAGTGCATTGTTTTCTTTTTTGAAAAAGGTCAATCAAGGGTCACTACCACAAACGGTCGTCTTGAGTCCCATTTCCTTGAATCACTGTGTTTTTCCAAGAGGAAGAAATGTACTAGTCCTATTTTGAAAATCCCCCAAAGTAGCATCTTTTTATCAAATCTTAAAAAAATGCTTTAGAAATGTCTCAGAGTGCTGCAGTAGAACTTCCTGTCATTCATGGTGGGTTGGAGTCATCAGATATCTGGGCTAGCTAAGATTGCCATGATGTGTTTTTTTTAAATCTTGTTTAATTTCTTTAGATTGGTTTGAAAGTAACTCAGTCAAGCCATCATTTAGCCCTACACCTGTCACTCAGGGGGTGAATGTTGGTCTCACTTGTAGAGACGCCTTGAGTAAGGCTGACAGCTGGATGCTGAAAACTAATGTTTATCTGTTGATCTTTGATATAGCCTATATAAGCAACCATCTGACATTTCTCCACAAAATAAATCAGACACTTTACAGCACTGAACATGGACTTAATCACACTATACATATTCAGTGGTGTATTATTTATTTTATCTATATTTAAATACACAGTGTAAGACTATTACCAAGGTATACCTAGGTTTATAACCATTTTGACCTTGGATTGATTTTTTCAGTTCCAGGTCAAGGACCCTTTCAAATATAAATACTTTAATTTCAGTTGACCCAAGCTTTGGTTTAATTTGTATGTAATATAACTAAATCAATTATACTTTGAAATTAACTAGACAAAAACTCAATTATATAAAAACAAATTACATTGAACAAGCTATTTCATTTAATGCTTTTATTGCTCATATTAATTATAAAAGCTATATACTTAAACAAATTCTGATTAATTAAATTCTATTGTAATACAACTTTTTACAAAACAATTTAATGATCATAAAAATAAAATCCAAATGAAAACATTGGATTAGTATTGAACTTTCTGTTGAAATTGACAGAACTAGAATGTATAGCCATTACGGCTCACAGGTACGGAACACATTTTTGGGGGGCCTAGTTAGTACTTAAAAATAGACCATGACTAAGGCCCCATGGTTAAAAATGACTGAAATAAACAGAATAAAAAAAATTGAAAATTTAATTAAATTAAAGTAAATTAATAAAAATCTACATACTAAAATCTACATCTAATCATGGTGGAGAAATATATATTGTAGGCAAATGTTTACTTAAACACACATCTTGCTTTGAAATGCGTGTACCAATCGCAAAGTGGTAGTGAAAATGTGTCGTCATAACTCTTGCCTATAGGCAAAACAAATTTGGCATCAACTACAGCCCTTGGTGTTGGTATTATCTTCAAACATGGGGGAAAATGTTCAGTGTGACCATGTGGTTCTGTTGAAATACATGTGGTTGGTTGTTCAAAACAATGTTGAGTGGGTGACCAGCAAAAATGCTGCTCACCACTGTTTAAATATGGTGCAGTCCCATTCATCATGATGTGACTACCTTCTGCTCATTTGTTAGATTAAGGTGCCACCCACAAGGTTGTTTTGCCACAGTGTTCTAAGGTTAATCCGCAAAAAGCCAACAGACAAGTTCACTCACCACTATCTGTACATTTTTAACAACTTTTGTTGTTGCTTACAGCCATTTTGGCATCACTAAGCTTTAAATGTAAAATGTCTTAATTGTTCTGTTTTTTATAATGCAATATCTAAAAATAGAGCAGATGCAGAAACTTTAATCATGGAGATGGAAACACATTGATGTTGGTCAATTAGACCTAAATGCAAAAGACTGGATATGCAAACATAACACTGAAAGAGGGGTTGTTAAAGTGATTCACTGTAAATAAGGAGAATAGTGTCATAAATGTACAGACTTGAGACTGAAAGGAGATTTTTGGGCACCATCCACTACCAAACCCACAGTCAGACACAAACTCACAGAGCAGAAACACCAAATAACGATGTTAACAGCAGGTCCCTTAAAAATGATCACAAATTAAATAAATCATAACTACCACCATGCTCTGCTATAACATTCTGTGTAAACTGCTTTAAGGTCCTTCTGTTTAGAGGAAAGTCATAATGTTATACAACTATGTGACCGGATAGCCCAAGGTGAATAGTGTGACCTCGAACAAACAAGGCTTCAGTGTGCTCAGAGAGCCAAACATACAGCCTTGAAATAAAAAATGGCATGTTGGAAATCTACCATAAATTAACTTTTACATAAAACATAAACATAATACCCTTCATTATATTGTCTCATCAGCGCTATACTCATGATAAAAATACCTAATTCACGATAAAGTTAAGTCGATAAAGTAAAGTCACGATAAGATTTATCTTTTCAAAAGTACAAAAAACTTCATGAAAGTGAATACCAGTATTGTGTTGTGTTATGATATGGATTTTGCAATACTGTGGATACTGTTACCTTCATAAATTTCATGAATTCAGCTTGATGTTTCACTTGCACACACACTAAATTTATTGGATGTTTAGACGAGGAGATGTTGGAGCTGAAGTGACGTGACACGCCGAGAGATGAGGGGGAAGCTATTGAGCTAGAGATCGCATCAGCGCTGCTCCGTCTGAAATCCAGTCAGCCAGTACGAACTAAGTTGCTAAAAGTCACCAGGAACACAAAAAAACACGCTAGATTTGTCAATATTCACTGGATTATTAAAAAAAAAAGTTGCTAGGTGGTCTGAAGCGTCGCTAAAAATGGGGACAAAGTCGCTAAGTTGGCAACACTTGATGAGCAGTGTGGATGGCTGCCGGGGCATCCACTCAGCGTGAGCGCACCCCCCCCCCCCCCTCTCTCTCTCTTTCTCACTCTCTAATCAAGACTCGGGTTATATGTGAAAATGTGTAAATTAAGACATACAGTCTATATTACAAGTGTTCGGGTCCAGTTTCAGATAACTGAGAGAGCGAGAAATTAAATAGAAAACAGCCTGGAGTGACGAGTAAAAACCATGGGAGGGAAATTTGCTTATAACACGGTGGAGAAAGTGTTAAGTAGTCACATTTGCAGTTAAGTATAAACACCTACTGAGGGTTCATCATGAAAACATTCTAGCAGGCTCTAAATAGCAGACTTCACAACTAATTTACATGAAAACCGAGAATTAAATACCCAGGCGAGTTTGAGCTGAACCGTCAGCAAGAAACCTGGTAGAAATGGACAAAAACATTTGTCATTTTTAACAGTGGCAAAAACTGTTTTCAGTTCTCTGTCTAATCTTAGAATGCAACTTATTAAGGTCTAATATTATTAAGGTCTAATAAAATGTGATTTCTAATTTTTCCCGTCATTTCGGAATATAAAACCGATACTGTCTAGACAGTGGAAAATATTGTGATATGAATTTTAACCCATATCGCCCTACCCCTACTATCTGTATACTAAAGCTAAAACATTTCAAATCAGAAGCTTTGGGAGAGTCAATTTACTGAAGCAATATTCACAAGGTGCTCTTGGTCTATGGCTGTGTCTGTTTTGGAAATGTTGGATGCCCAAAGATTGCCCTGAGATTGCATTCTATTGTTTTCATTAAAATGCCTCTATTGTTATTTTGAAAGATAATAAATAGTGGTAAGATTGTTTTACCATCATTGGAGAATAATTGTAGGACACAACATATAAGGAAAAAACATTGGCTTTAACGGAGCTTTGTTTCAACAACTAGACACAGTTTTAAAATTCTGACTGAATATTTTTAACTAAAGGGCCATGTTGTGCACACCACATTAAAGAAAATTTTAGACATATTTTATACGTATGTGGCTCTTTATTAAGTTCAGTTTTAAATGTTGCAGACCCCAAGAGGTTGCAACAAAAGTAGGAAAAATATATGCAACATCTAAGGCAAACTTCAGAAAAATGAATTGCACATTCATGAATCACCGTAAACATGTTAATTAATAAGATATCTTAAAACACGCTAAGAAAAAAATACAGCCACATAACAGAAACATAACAACTCTAAACCTTACTGAAGCACCCTAGACAATAAGAAGTCATCTAGTTTAATTTTACTTCAGATGACTTGTGGCCGAAAGCCAAGTTTGAATAGTGCCGAAGCCGACAGTAGCCCTGAGTCCTAATTAAGAAAAGTAAAAGTATGATTATGGTGAGTAGAGTTTAATGACTTTTAACCCATTCATTTTAAAGAAGCTGTGGGCGTTTGCAGGCTGGATGCAGATTTAAGTGTTAATTCACTCCCATGTGTGCATATAACTGCAAGGTTCAGGTAAGATTATCAATAGAAACAAAAACGAACCCACAAGAAAGCAAAACTATTCGAAACTATTCACCTACAGCAGACAAGCCCCGCATGCATACAGTGTCAGCACGTATTTATGATGGATGTCATGCTTGCATAAGCAGATTACCTATTTCGTAGGCTGTTTAGAAAAGGTCTCTCTTTTTTTTGGTTGAATTATGCCGTACTCTTGTGTTATTTTAGAGTAGTCCAAGGCTATGTCTTTAAAATTTGCAGAAAGTTCACACACAATGTCACTGTCCCTATTAGTAGAACTGTTTCATATTCAGTTCACATGAATGAAAAAAATCATCATTATTGCGCAAGTCAATAATGAGGCAAGGACATGCCAGGAAGAAACAATTCAAAAGGATACGGATGTTTGTATTAAAAGACATGAATAAAGTATTAACAGAGTTCATTGAGAGCAAAAAGGTATGAAATGAGAGAGAAAATCAGGAAGTTGAGAAGCTGAAAGAAGGTGTAGATTGCTCCATTCCATTGTACCAGAGAGTAGTTGAAAGCCTTGAGCAGAAGCTGAGCTTAATCTGGGAGCTGGCCAGTGTCTGTGGTGCTGAATAATCACTGACATCCAGTTTCTACACTTAGAAAGAGAGTTCATCCACATCTGAAAACTCTGAGTCAGCATTTTTATCTTCATGGTGTTGTTCTATTTCCAAATTCCCCTGTTTTGACAAGTCAAAAGTTTGACATTTCTATTTGAACATACATATCTAAATTAGAAGAATGACTCAAAACTACAAAACAATATTTGAAAAATGGAAATTTCTGAATCTTAAAGCCATTGGCTGTTGAGAAAATTGCGTTAGTGTAAGATACAAAGTATGACTCCAATAAGTCAATCCATGTAGAAAGGGACACTCCAAGTCAGGATCAAAATGTTTGTATTTCCTTATTAGAAAAATTCCTTTCGAGCATAGCATTTAAAACACTCTCAAACACTAAGAATTAGCATCCAGATGACAATCAGCTTTAGACAATTAGGATTAAAACTGATGTTCTCTTTGTCGCACTTGTGATTTTAAATGCTGTATGTTATGTTTTAATCCAATAACAATGGCTTGCTTGTGGAAAATAGTCAGCTTGCTGAAAAAAAAAGTTAATTCTGAAGAAAGGGGGAGGCTTAGCGTGGCTTGATGCTGCCCACATACTTTTGTAGATAGTCATCCACCGGTGTAAAAAGACAGTGTGGTAAAATGTACATTTACATGTACACAAAACTCAATGTTATTTTCCTTCATATGGGGCTTCAGCATAAACACTTTTTTGTAGATATTTAAAACAAGATGAGTACATATTTGGAATGACATTGGATAATGAATATTATAAAATTCTGTATCAATTTCATTTTATATACTTTATCTTTTCAAAAGGCTGCTGTTTCATAAATGCAGGGTGCGTTTTATTGCACTGTTTGTTGCCCAGATAAGGGGCAAGTTCCATTTTGATGTTGTTTTTTGGAATCCGCAAAATAAAAATGACATCATAAATCTGATTTCATCAACGCAATGAAACATAATTCATTAGTATTGTAATGATGTTAAACTTGAGGCGTCATCGTACAACAGAATAGTCACGTGGTGCGTCGTTCTCTACAGAAAAAATAAACATTTAATCATAAAGACTCATTATGTATTTGTAGCCAACTTAGTCATTTTTATAGTTGGCTAATATTGATACATATAGCATGTGTTGCCTTCATTATAAGGCTTATACAAGGATTTTCCTTTTTTGCAGCTCCAGACATATTTGTTTTTGTTTTTTTTTTTGGTCCAATATGGCTCTTTCAACATTTTGGGTTGCCGACCCCTGCTATAGACTGTTTTAATGAGTCAAAGACATTCAAAATCGCTGTTTCCTTTTTAGGGCTACACAATACGGTTAAGCTACTGAATGTGATTTAAACATCTATGTGTATGGCGTACCGACATCATATTTTACTTTGTTGAAAGGATTTGGGTTTAAGGTGTTAATAATATTCCTAAAAATATATACACAGTTGACCCCATTGGACATCTGCAGTAGGTTTAT
The DNA here is from genome assembly GCA_900490495.1 of Danionella dracula. NCBI lineage: Eukaryota > Metazoa > Chordata > Actinopteri > Cypriniformes > Danionidae > Danionella > Danionella dracula. The sequence goes on along the minus strand of UELW01000001.1, from coordinate 5,599,972 downwards.
AGCATAAAAGCCACACATGGCCATCAGCAGTAGAGTTACCAAGCTCCCTTCGGCAGCTCAAGAATGGCAGACACAGCAGCTAATAACACATCTGGATTTACAGGTGCCTGACTGCTGCTGATGTGAGTTTACAAGCATACAAGCACAGGGGACATAAGACTACCAAAACTCAGCCAGTGACTGTTGGAGTGATGAGAAAAAATTAAAAACAATGAGAAGCACCTGCAGACTATCTCGTCCTTTATACACTCTATCTAATTTCTTTTACAGCTGTATAAACTGCCCAGCTCTACTAATTATGGCTGATTTTGCCTGCAGTTTTGGGTTTAAGCCTCACACAGATGCTGTTGGGAGCCTAGGCTGTTTGAACTGAGAATTGTGCAATACGAGTGAGACCCTGAAAGAGTAAAAGTGGCAGATTATTTTCTCAGGGAAGACAGACTTACCAGTTTGTGTAGTGCATACCCATGCAAAACACAGCAGTTTAAGATTAAATGTGAATGTTCAAGATGCAGTACTACCATGGGAACAAGCAAGCATCACATCAGAGTTAGGATCTATATCTCTGGTCTGCCAAACACTTATATAGAATGATAACCATCAAGCATGCGTTCATGGATAAAAGGACTAGACGGCATTGATAAAAGTGCACTTCTGACATCAAAATTCTGACTGTTCTTTGAGGCGTTAAGCGTTAAAGATTCTCACACGTCTGTGCCCTCCAAACACATTTAATAAATAACTGCCCTCATAATTCATTTACCACTTCTGTGAATAAAGAGAGGTTCGCTTTCATTGTTTAAATGCAGAGGAAAAAAAGGAGGGAAAAACAGATTACCTTTTTCAGAGGCAAGGTTTTTCAGACAGTAATAGTTTGCTCATTAAAAACTTTCCACACTTAAAAAAATTATGATTTATATTACACAGCGAATCAGTTGGTGAGATCTGAAGATGCATGCAAACTGAGGCTATCAGCTGATTACAAATTAGAATGGTCAGCGGAAAGTCAAATTATCCTACTCTCGTCACTAGACAAATGCTTACAATCTTGAGAAAAATCTGTTTAGGATCACACCATTCTAGTAAACTCAACTACTTAAAGCAAAGACAAATATTTTAAGAGCCTTTAAATATATGAAAAAAAACTAATCTACAATTATCCATATTCTTTCTTCTTAAACACAGTTGAGTATTTCTTTTTCCTTCTACACAAACTTTACAAATGGGGAATGGCACTGGAGTACAAACCATAAGCTAAATACAACCATATTAACTTGAGAAATTGCATGGGTTGAAATATTTTCATCTACTAAACACAATATAGGGTACTGCGTATTCTGTTTATGGCAACTTGGACTATTAAGTATTCAAAAGCTGCTCATAACATTTATGGAAATTATGTAAATGTATTTACATAAGAAAAGATATATGCCATATATCAACAGTGAACTTGAGCTTAATATCAGACAAATAAACAACATTTACACCACGATTCCTTTCAAGCAGTAAGAATAAAGCTGAAGCCTACTACTTCCTTGAGTTGACAAAGTAGCAGGCTTCACTCTGAGCAAAGTTTTCACTACACTAGAAAAGTAAGTTTCCTTTAAACCTGTGACGAATAAGGGTTTTATACGGAAATCTTGACAAATCTTTTAAAATTGTGAACAAGCTTATTTAGTTTTCAAAAGCATTCTGTAAAGCATCACATTCCAAAGAGTGCCTTCTTGTACACTCTTAATCTATTGAGATCCCAGAGAGCAGGACTTGCCTAAAAAGAGGAGTTACCGTGCATTATGCTAGTTCCCGCTGCTGTTTGAGGTTTGTGTAGCGTGGGAATTAAATAATTTTGTATTGTTGCATTTATGAAATGCACACTTGAGTGTGCAACAATTCAAGTCTCATGTCTCATGTCTCAACAATTCACAAACAGAAGGATAGACATCACCTTCTAACTGTAGGTACAGGTAGACTACAATATTGTTCAGTTTATGCCATTTTAACACAATTACAGAAATACTCACAGTTTTATTCTTGCATATTAACAGAAACCAAGTGACCTGTTTTGAAACATTGCCAAAAACAATCCACATAGATTTTGTTGAAACATCCCAAGTTAAACAGAAAACTGACAAAATGTCCATTTTTAAACAGAAAAACACAATTTTTTAAACGTTAATACCTTCCAAAAAGTTTTAAAATGCTTTAAAACTTAGCAAGATAAAGAATAACAAGAGCTTGTGGTTTGTCGAAATGTGTGCAATATTTTAATTTGTTTTATCCACAATGGCATGCTAAAAAGATGTGGCAAATGTTTAGGGAAATCGTCAGACATTATATTATTTATTTCCTTCCTCTCATTAGAAATGAGTCAATAAATGGGTCCTCAAACTTTAAAGTGCCAAAAGCCCATGCCATTCATGTGAAGATGAAAAAAGCCAAGTACAGAATAAAACACTTCTGTTCCTTTTATCTGCTTCATAATTGTTTCAAAGAGAGAACACTCGACACTACAAAACAAAGATGGTTTAAAAGGCAAGCTTTTCAAAGAGTCAAAACATCAACGCTCAATGCAGTAAAAAATCTGTATAATCAAAAGATTCAGCCCTTTCCTGATCTTGTGCAATCACAAAGACAAGCTCTAGACTAAGAAGTCTACAATGTTTAACAATCAACAATCTTTCTGTAATGCTGCTTGAAAACAATGAAGCTTCACGCATCTCAGGTGAAGCGAAGTGGCTTTAAATCCAGAGAGTGGTCTACCTCTAAACAATATCTCTATCCACTCTAAACCTCAACTCAGACATCCCTTTGTTTTGTCGCTTTCATGCAGAAAATGAGTTGATATGTGTGCAATTACTTGTATGGTGAGCACAATATTTTTGTTTTGTACTTTTCACAGTTCAAACTGCAAAAATTTTCATTATTGTGGTCTTAATTTGTTTGTATACCATTTTATATTATGTTATCTCCCCACATGGAGGATTTTATGGACCAGCTGTGCCAGCCTAATTTCAGGCTAACAAAGCATTCAAGAAAATCTCTCCTTTTGAGAAAGTTTTGAGAAAATCATTTGCTTAATGGACACATACTAGAAGCATTTTTTCCTATTATGGCCCTGTTCTCCTTCATTCAAGTCTAGAAAATGTAGCCATTTTTATGAAGAGAAAAAATTAAACACGTGCCAAATATGCATGGTCAGCGACAAATTCTATTGACGACAATGATTGATAACATACAATAGCTTTATCAGCCCTACAGACTTTTTAAAAATCACAGAAAATAAAACTTTAAAACTGTTTTGTTTTACCTCAGCAGGTTTAAGATAACAATGTTAAATTGATGACAAAGTGTTTCATGAACAAAAGGCTTTAGTAGGAATATCTAATTAACATAAATACAGGGACTATCAAAAAAAAGGCTTTTTGATTGAAGACAAAATTTATATGACTAAGATGGCTGATGATGATGAGAAATAGATTGTTTTAGAGGCTGTATCATTGGTTAGATCATGAACACCTGTCAAATGCACTAAACACTACAATAACATGGAACATTTTAAATCTTTTCAACTCAATGCATTTCCAATGCTATTTAATAACACACTGTACAACATATTTCAACCGGCCATGTAACAGCCTTTTGTATCTTACCATAGCTCCTAATCTTGACTTCTCTATGAGGTTACATGCACACGTGCATCCTGTCTCGCTAATGGAACTCTCTCTGGGTGGAGTTATTTTGTTTTTTTTTTTCTTTTTTTGTGCTCTGTTTTTACCACCACAGTCCAAAAGCATTGAAATAGGTATATTGGTTATTCTTTAAGGCTGACATTTATACTCCTTTTTTCAAATAAAAAAATAATAATTCCAAAATATTTTCCCAAAATCACCAATGTTTTCCCAAATACTGAAGAAACTCTGAAAGTTTAGTTTAACTAAGAAAATTATTTAGATGTTTCAATTTTAAATATTATTTTAATCTGCATATGGGCCCCAACCTGTAAAGCTGCTTTGAAGTTACAGGGGGAAAAAAGTAATTTTGAGTCATGTTTTGTAAAATTTCAATTTACATCAGGATAATGACCAAGTACACATCTAAAAACAGGTGGCCAGCAGGGTCTCTGACTATAACAAAGTGGTCAGTTGCTTTAGTTCCAGAGCTCGTTACAATATTAAGGGTACCATTAAAGGTGGGATGAGTGAATTTTAATCCTAAATTCTTTGCAAATGACCAATCAGACGATTGTTAGGAAGAGCTCACACAGATCAGAGATATGAGAACAAAACACATTTACATAACGGGAAACACTTTTACAAATACGCTTTTTGGTAAATGTGTTTTGCACCTCTCCGCCACTGTACTAAACAGATCGTATACCAAAACACAAACGTTGAGCAGCCTTTATCTCAATTATTTTAAGAGTTACATTATCTACAATTATCTGTGCAATAAGAAGAAATAAACAACAACAAAAACTCATCTGTAGCATTAAAAGTCTTTTGCAGACGCCGTGGTGAATTCAAAGCCGGTAATTTCTTTATTCATGCTTAATCGCAGCTGTAGAATAAAGAACAGCAGAGCTTTTCATGCTTCCAGCGCGATGCAAGTCTGTCTCAAAATACAAGCTCAGTGCACCCTCGAGAACTTGAATCAAGGGCCCTTCGCATTTGGTCTTCATGACGTCACCAGTGTATGGACTCGAGTGAAGTCCACAAATTCTGAGGGCTTTGTTGGGTCGACACCAAAACAAGTTAAAAGTCAATAAGCAAACACTTTAAAAACAACAGGAAGTGTCATTGATCTTAAGGGCCTGTTTGTTTTCGGGATTTTATCCATCAGCATTGAATCCCAATAATCACACACTCCAACTCGGAAATCAATTTCTAACCAAACTCTTTCAGTTCTATTTTTTTTTGCTGTATATTTTTATTCAGACATTTTATTCCAATTATAATCATACAATCTTTTTTCAGTTAAACTCATTCAAATTAATTTCTAAAAGAAACGAAAACTCTGCAGAGACTCTGACAATAAAGTGCATTGTTATGCAGGAGGTCACTCTGTGCAGTAAAAGTTGGGAGTGACCCCAGAGAGTATTAAATTCATCGAATTGAATAAAAGAGAAAGGAAGGTAATGGTTGTAAAATAAGTCCAGTGGTCTCTCTAACAAATGCTTGAACTCCAACAATCTTTTTTTTTTTTTTTTAGTTAACGAGCAGAATACGCCTCACTTATTTTACTGCCACCCTCTGGGCTTCTAAAAAACATGCATAGGGCTGGAGATCGGGCATAAAAAATAAACCAAAGGATAAAAAAAAACTCAAGCGAGGAGACTAGTGATGGAGGAAGGGAGAAAACAGATGAGTGAGTTAGAAACAGAGAGACAGACAGGCAGACAGACAGGAGAGCAGGGCATCCCTCATCCCATCTGTGGGCCTGAAGGCAGGAAGCAGGGGCATGGGATATGGCTCATTACACCCAACCTTCTCATATCAATGCCACTCACCATATAGTCAGCCAAACACAGCTTGTAGGGCACTTTCAATGCCCTTTCACAACACACATACACACGCCATCTTTCGCACCCACAGATGCGTGTTCTCAAAATACTGCACATCATTATGGAACAGTCAGTTTGGGCGGTCCATGCCTAAAAGAGATTCTCTTTTCAACACGGCAAATAAAATAGCCATTTCTTTACATCCTTAAGAGCTACAGGCACAATTTCAATGTTCTATATAGGAGAGATCCACTGACATAAAGATTGGCCATTGTGACACACATATTCACTTCCATTTGTGTTCGAAATCACAAACATCACAGATGGAATTGCTTTGTGAGTCATAAGGTTTTTCATTCCACTGGCTGGAAGCATATATTACATTCCACTCCATGCATAGTTCACCAAAGAAGCTATTTCACAGAACAGCATTACAGGTCCCACCCGAGGCAACCAATCAGAAGCCATTATTATGATCAAGTTTATTATAATGACATAGCATCTGGAACAAAGGCCTCTAATAGCTGACAGCTGCTGGGTGGAATGACAGCAATTAGAGAGCCATTGACACCATCACCCTTTGCCAAAGTGGACAGTCTAATTTAATGCTAGCTTCCACAACTTATTTTAATTAACAATTTATCCATCACTCTGTTATCTGATTCTTTATAATCAGCGATAAAGGATAATGATTAAGTGAAACTTACTGATGAAATATCATCTACTAAAATGAATTCAATCAAACTGTATTTTCTGCCAGTTGATGGAAGATTCATTCAACTCCTTTTTTATTTAAGACCTGAAACTTAAAGGTATTAAATGAAGGACACCCACTAACCCCAAGAATGAGCAAATCTATAATTGAATTCAACTTGAAGTTGACATAGTCTCAAATGCAGAATTGCTTTATAGATAACCCAGAACAGTGGCATTGTACTTAATAAAACATAAAATATGTCTTCAAAAACAATCTCTTGACAATGTTCTTCTCGTTAAAGATAAAACATATATTTGCCAAAATAAATACGAACCCCTATTATGTGATTAACAAATTGTGGCAAAGAACGCAACTGTCTATGTCATCTAAAGACCGATGATACAGTTGCTTTGTAATTACTGTATATCACATAAAACATGACCTTGGCATTGAACATAAGAAGTGATTAAAGATTACATTAAAACTTAACACGTGTTGGTTTAAAAAATCTTGAAACATATCTGCAGGTAGACATGCTTTTAGATTGCAGGAAAGAAAGACATGCATAAGTATGCTGAGTGGGCAAGTGACTGATAACTCGATTTTTCCTTTTGGGGGGTGGAGTATCCCTTTAAATGCAAGCAGGCAGAGTCAGCACCAGCTGTAGGGTTTCTATTTCATAAAAAAAGAAATATTTTAGACAGAACATTGCACTGAACCCACTACCAGTCAGACTGCCTAAAGCTAGAACCAATGCAGCAGAAATTGGGCATGACCAGCTTGTATTGATTTGTGGTTGACTGTAAGAGGCGCTAGTGACTAGCCAACATAGGACTACTAAAAAGCCTGAGGCAGACTATGAAAGGGTCAGTGAACTGTGTAAGTGGCCTATATTGAGGATGAGAGTTGATTTAATGAATATTACATAGAGAATCTTCTAAGAAAATGATCCTGTTGAAATAGATTTATTCAGTCGGGGATTCAATGCACCTTGGTTTTCATTACACCCTACTCTAATTAACAGACATAAATGCATGTTCCAGAGAAGATGTCAAGAACTACGTTTTTGTAATAATTCATCCTCTAAAGCCGTTTACAATACATCTAGGACAATTAAATAGGAATAAAAAAAATGGAGACAGAAAAACATGGTTATTAACTGTATCTCTGTGCTGATCATTTCTAAATATAATTACATCAAACAAAGTAGCCCTATGTTGTAACGTTAGCAACAGACAAAGACGCAATTTTATTATCATGAGCCATTAATTACATTTAATGAAAGAACATTTAAGGACAAGAGAAAGCGAAACCCCATCTCATCTATTTCTCCTTCCCCTCTAAGCAAGTCCTTTTAGCAGCACAGCAGGGTCATTCATTTTCTCAGTCACACATTTTGTTACCGTTGTGACATTCTACTTTCAATGGTTTTACATTGACTTATTTTATTGATAAAAATAAAGTATTTTTTACTATTGCTAGAAATGAAACGGGTTAAATTGATTCTATGATGAAAAAATAACGCATTAACAATTATCATGCGGTTAATTAACCATTTTTGATGGACAGGTGCACACATAAACATACAATTGTACAAAAAATGTAAGCTTATCATAGACCATGAGATCTTAATCAATAAGATGCTACAATACAAACAGCAAAGTATGTATTTATAAATAAACTACACATCAAACCTACACGCTTTTATTTTCAGACCCACAATTGCCAATTATATCCCACAGAAATAACCATATGCTATTAATGAATCAGTTCATGGTTAATCAAACTGATAAATATAAAAGAAATGACAACTTTTGAGTAAAAATAATAATGCTAATAAATATGAAATTGTTTAATTTTATTTCATACATTCAAGTTGCACATTTTCTTTCTTACGTTATGGCCCACATAAGAGCAAATACACACAATGCCCTACCACCCCATCTCTTCATGCGCCTTGAATAGATGCTTTCTGGAAGCGCACAGAGACTGTGTGGTGGTGAACAAACTTGGTAAAGTATTAAAATAAGAAGGGGATAGGTGCCTTATAGATTTAAAAACACTAGAAATTGAGCCAGTGTAACTCAAAGTAAAATGACCATTTTTCGTTGAGTAAGTCAGTGTTTGGGCACCAGCAATTTGAACAACTTGCAGTCTAGCCATCAGTAACACCATAAAACAGAGCATTGCAGTAGTCTTTATGAGGGTTCATGCTGATAACAATCCTGTGCAGGTTTATTGTGCAAAAGTTTCACAATAGCTAAAAAAAACGTGGTATGGTATGATTGTATGATCTGCTAGCATAAATGTATTTACAGTACTTATTTTATTTTATCAATATTTACAATTATTATACACTATTACATAGTTTAAAGGTTTGGGTTCAGTCATTGAAAATAATTAATATTAATACTATGCCACTCTTTCAGTAATACATGCAAATCATCAAATTTATAAGGAACTATTTTGGACTGCTTAATGTAATGTCTGTATGTATGAATGAATAAATGCAAATAAGCAAACAATTGATTCCTTAGTGGACTAACTTTCTGAATGGGGCCTCATTATAACATATAAATAAAAAAAAAACGTTTTCAACAAATGCATGAATAAGATAATAGAAATGTATTGAAAATAAATAATAAATATAGCATTTACACTTAAGAAAATACCCTGATTGTCTGTAGTAATCCAGCAACAGTATTCCATAAAACAACCATAATACTCAATAAATTTCTGGAACCTGGAAAAGTACAAGGGTAGCAAATGGGACAGACTGAAAAAGAAACACCTATACCATTTACAAATAAATCACAAAGTACACAATTAACATAAATGAGAACAGGACAAAGAAACACACCGCTCTTGCTTCATCAAGAGCAAGAAGAGCCAGTAAAAAGAATTAGCTTGACAACGTGTTGTCTGCAGCATGTTTATGACATGATGAGACCAGGGGCGCCTGTGCTAATTATTTGCATGTTATTGCAAAAGCAAGTTGTCAATGAGGAGTTATGACACCTTGGGTCACCAATTGTCTATCCCTGTTACTGTTACAAAGGCAAAGAGAGAGCAACGAGTCTATAAGCACTCAATCACATAAAAAAATGGCATCAAAATCCTTTTTCTTAAGTTATCGATTTAGTGAAAGTGCATCTCAATACTGTTGGTTGTGTTTCACAGTTACTTTCCCTCTTTAAAGATCAAATCTTCGACACTGTATAAAAAAAACTGCTGTGCAGGTCTGAGAGAAACCCATTAGGTCACTTCCATGGCAACACTGTCTCTTTTCCTGCATCTCACAGAAAAAAATTTCTTTGATTTAAAAAGACATACTGCCATCTAGAGGCTGTCCATTTATCTTCTCCACCACATCAGCATGTTCAACTTCCAGTCTTCCATGTATTTACCAGCTAATCATATTGATTTATACATACAAAATGACTGAAAATGTGCAAAGCAACCATAAACGCACCCAACAAAATGTGTAACTAAGAAAACAGACAAATAAACAATAAAGGAACAAATAAAAATAAAGTAGAGCCATTTTGATGGGACAATTTCATCGGAACCCCCTTGAGGAAAAAAAAAGAACAACGTATACTCAATGGTTTGTGGCCCATCATTGATCGAACCACAAATCTCTTGGTTTGGCCATTTGGGGATGTGGTTAAGGTGTGTTTGATGAGCAGATAATGATGACTCACTATGAACTGTCCAGGGATGACAGCCATAAAATGTGCAGCCATGAAACAAGCACCACAATGTATTACTGCTGTGATCTGCCAAAAGGGCTACAAAAAGTCTCAAAGGACACGACAGGGTTTAAAGCAAGGGTCTAACCAGAATCCAACAGGTCCAATTACTCTATTCCTGACGCAATCAGAAATGAAGTTAAAATAAATGCAGTGGATTAAAGCTATGAGCATTCAAAACATTTTGTTCCCGAAGTGTGATTCCAGGCCAAATGCCTTTAAATGTGGCCATACAGCATTCAGAGATTTATGGTTCAACTGAAATTGCAACCCCCCTTAATTGTGTGAAACATGCTGTCCAAAGTTCATAGAGAAGGTGCCAAATTAAAACCCCCAAGTTAACAAGAGAACAACAGAGCCCTAAACCAAAGTAACTTTACCTGGTACTTTAGTGGGGACTCATTCCACTAAACAATTATAGCTTTAACTGGAGGAACATACTCAGTATATGCTACAGCTAAAATGTTAAGCTATATTGTTACTTTATTAACTAGGAAGATTTAGAAAAGGACCATTGTTTGGGATTCCAAATAAGGTTTGTGAATAGAAGCTGTGTTGTATGGATTTACTGTAATAACATGGATGTAGTGTCCTTTACATCACCTTAACAAAGCCAATTTAACACAAGTTAAGTTGGTTATTTAAGGTTTATATGTAAAGTTTGTATCTCCTTCCACCAAAATAATTGTTGTTGTGAGCGCAGTACCAAATGGCTCCGATCACCCGCCTCTCTCTGCGCGGATTCGTGTTTAGCTGTGCGCTGTGTTTTCATAATGCATATTCGATGGAAACATGCAAGAGTGACAATAACAACACAAAGTAATTCATCGTGAGGAATACATGGCAGCATAATCTCTTGTAAGAGTTTTAAATGGTATTGGTGCCAAAAAGCTTGTCAACCTTATTAGGATTGCTATTGTGATATCACCGTAGTAGAATTTTTTTTATTTTATTTAAAATTCAAAAATATAATACAATTACTTGGTCTGGAGATGGGGCATAATCTTGTATAGTTGGTACAGGTCATAGTTTCAGTTTCAACTTCTTTTCAAAAATTGGGGTGGGGGGGACAGGCTCCGTTATGTTTCTTTTTTTTTTTTTACTGTTCTAAAATAAAGTGCAATACCACTCCACTACATTAGGGGACAGTGGCTCTCTCATAGGCAGAGTATAAAGTGTAGACACAAAGTGTAGAAGACAGACAGAGAGAGAAGGAGATAAAGAGACAAACGAAAGTCTCCCAAAAGCTAAGACGAGGAAATATGACGACTCGTATGTAGCGCTTGGCTTCACTGTGACTATGGTGGGAGACGAGGAAAAACCGGTGTGCTTACTGAGTCTAAAAATATTGGAAGCGGACAGCATGAAGCCAAATAAATTAGGGTGTCACTTAAAGACATTTGTTATGGCCAATGTTTGTATTTATTCCTTTTGTTTACCCTAACAAGTTCTTTTTTGTATCAATGAATGCTTGAGTTCCAACTTATAGCTCCCATTCGCTGTGGATCCTGTCCATCTACGTCGTTCCGGATGATGTCCACACAAGCCGCCAATCAGAGATCGCCATCTTTCATGACGTCACAACGAGGGGACCAAGCAGCGCACGGAACACCGACCATCATTTGTATAAAGGACTCAAGAGGCACCGTCTTCGGGGGGAGTTTGTTAGATGGTGTTGTGCTGTGCTACTTCGTTTGCTATTATTAGTGTTTGTGTGAGATACTCTGCTGAGAAAAGCTGAAGCGTGACTTTGACAGTCAATCTATCACCCCGAGGAGGGAGAATAGTTAGACGTCACGTGACATACTTAGTCAGTAGAGTGCGCATCACCCATTGTGTAAAAGAATAGAGTATATTAGATCAGCGTTGTATAGCCGCTGAGTCATTGAGTTTTGTCTTTGTAGTTTAGAGCGTTATCATTTCCTCAGATTAGGGATTCTCTCTCTTAGGGGTGAGGTTCGTGTGTGGTTTTTTTGTAAATAAGTAGTTGTGTTTTGGTGGGTTGTTGTTTTGGTTGTCTTGCTTACACTGTAAATAAAATATCACTATTTGGAATATTGGTTCTTTGGGTCTTTTGTTTCCACAGCATATAAATTGTTCACACATTTTAAATGTGCGTCTTCTCCTAGACTCTTTAACATCCAAGAGACGTAACAACATTACTCCCCAATCATGCTGAAAAACCGCAAGTTTTTTCAGCAAAAACGTGCAAAATATTGCCAGCAATCATGGTCAGTCAAACAATGCTTATAGTTTTATTAAGGAGTTAATGCTTTTTTACATTTCAGATGCACCTTAAATCTTTTCTGCTACAGTTAATAACGCTATTCTTTGTTGTAAGTTGGTCCATATGTCTTTGTTTTTTCTCTTATACATGAATAAGGATACTGTGTTATGTAGAGGTGTACTTATAAAATATTTAATGACAAATAATACTATTTATAGTTGTGGGGGTGCGATTTTTTTTTTTTCCCGAGGGGGGGCGCGACAGAAAATAATTGAGAAACACTGATCTAGAGGTTAATTTCCTCCATAAATAAGTTAGCTACTCGGTCATTAAAGGCAATTTTGGTGGGAGTAAGAGTCGTGTACTTCTTTATACCTTAAAAAAATGGTTGTGAACAACACGCTGGTGTACGGAGTGGCAGAGTATATGGTAATTAATTTGGATCACCCATGGTTACAAGTCATACAAAAACATTTTTTATGATAATCGGGCCGTTTGAAATAAAGATGCCAATTGAACCTTTGTTATTTATACAATACATATGCATAATTATAAACAGTACAAGACATACTTATCTATAAAAGGCCTACACTTTATTACACACAAAAAAACGTTGATGACCAGTTTGATGAGGAAAGTGTTAATTTTTCAACCCTTGCTTGCGCATTTTAATTTAGTTCGAAAGTTTTATTCAGACAGTTCTGGAATTGGTTCGATATCAACTTGCGTGAGAACTACAGGCACCACAAAGAAAGGCAAGTTCATGTGTGTTCTCTCATATCTCATCAGTTTCTTGTATATATATATATATATATATATATATATATATATATATATATATATATATATATATATATATATATATATATATATATATATATATATCAGTTAACCTGCTGATGAATTCTTCAAGCAGCGTCGAAACATAAAAATTGCATTCATCAACAATAATACACATTTAGACATTTGAAATGGAAAATGATGCGAGTTTTTCATGTGACCCGCACATCACTGATGGAAATACAGATTCCAAACTGACTCAAATCTGGACCTTTTCTCCTACTCAAACAACTAGATATCTCTTTTAACATGATCTAAATGTTAATTTCATCGAATTAGCACAAACAGCTTACATTTTATTACATTTCACCATTATTATTGAATGATAACAACAGAAATATTTATAATAACTACTTCAAATGTTTCAGTAAAACAAAGAGATGATGTGTTTAAGCAAGGTCAAGGTAAAAATATGTTGTGAGCTTTAAATGAATCACATTTAAGGCTGGAAAAGGCCAAGAGCGAGAAAAAATGGCATTAAAAAGTGGTCAAAGAGCGTGACGGGACAAGCCATTACCTGGTCTTCTGACCTCATAATGACACGCACTGCAAAAAAGCTGAATCTATTTCAAGAATGTTAATGATATCTTATTTTAAGAAATCAATATTAAATAATGGTAAAAACATGCATCTTGGAAAAAGAAGAAAATCTTAAATCTAGTTCTAGTCTTCTTACATCAAGTAAAATATCTGACAATGGGGTAAAAACATTTGAGTTATTGAAATAAAACTCAAATGTTAGTGAAAAAAAAAAGAAAAAGAATCTACACCATAAATAAATCATCAATACCCCAAACGTTAATACTGCATCCAGTTGTGTACTAAATTTGATGGAAGAGGTCTTTGATGGAAGAGATTTAAGACAGATTGTCTAGTTTTAAGACAAATAGTAACTAGATCCACGTTGAAATATTCTAGTTTCAGTGCAGTTTCACAGCTTGGAAAGAGTTGTTTTGAGAGTTTGTCTATTTTTAAGATCCAACAGCCTTTGTTATCAGCTAGAAGTTTTTACAAATTTTAAGAATTCTTGCCAAGTCAAATTTACTTAATATAATATATATAGTTTAACTTCATTTGAGTTTTTTTTTTCTCGTTCCAAGAGTGGATTTTTTGCAGTGTGGGAACATTAAACCCCATACCACACCTGAGCTGGGAGCACAACGAAGGAAGCTAATGAAATTGAGGTACATGGAGGGTGATCTGATAGACCACTGGAATGAAAAAGGAGACAATCGTGGTAGGCCTTGGGAATATATCACACTAGAGTTACAAAGACGAAAACCAAATGGCCTCCTCTCATACGAAAGTGGCATGCAATCATGAAAATAAGCATTGCACACACAGAACCCATCGTATTTGCCTTTAATATGAGAACACCATGTTCATTCATGGCTCCCTTTCATCTTCTCTTCATTAGAATGAGATCCCACTCTCTCCTTCTGAAAGCAGGAGTGCTGATTGTTTGTTTCCCATTGAATGGAAGGCCACGTGGCATAATGCAACAGTCAATCAGATGGCGAGAGACATTTTCTGTCACCAGCGGGAGCTGGCATTGACATGCGCAGACAGTCAGCTATTCTTTACACACTTTCTAGCCTTTTTAGACTGAAGCATGTGAAATGAAATTCGTCCTTCATGTGGATATGCATTCTCTACTATGACTTACAAAGTAATTCTGAGAGCTTCTGAGCATGATATGATGCAGTACGGCAAGAGAGCTTGTCAAAATGTCTAAATGATGTTGGAAACAGCATTTATTATCATGAACAGTACCTTAAAAATTAAGATGTCCAAGTATAAAACAAACAGCTTTAAGCCATGTCATTACTTGTATGAATATTTACAACCTTCAGCACTGTCAGAGACATACAAATGGTTCCAGAGTTGGAAATAGAACTAAAATGAATCCCTCCTGTCAATTCAATGGCATATCTTTAATGACAGACAAAATGGCATTAAAACCATATGTGAGGTAATAGTTGAAAAAAGCAGGCACTGAAGTAGTCATGATCTGAAAGAAAATTGTTTAAGGGTAATCCTAACACAAACCATGATACACCCTTGAAAAACTTCAATATGATGATAGTATATGCACACAATCAAAATGTTATCTCAGGGAAAGGAGCAAAAAAAATTATAGAAATATTTCATTAAATGCATTTGCTTGTAACTAATGCCCTGCTCAAGATAGATTTCAGTCACCCCATTTGTCCTTGCACTGAAGAACAATGTAAAAAAATATTAAAACTGAATAGTATTATATAAAACATGTATTTTCTGCTGTGCTGTTCTATAACCCTAATTAAAACCTGTAAAAATCAATGACCAAGGTCTTAGATTTATCTTCTTTCAATACAAAGTTTTTTTTAAGCAGCAAGGACATGTGCCCTTTTAAATCAATTCAACCTCCAGTACACACTCATCATTAATCTCCAAATTAAAACAGAATCTCTTTCATTAGAAGATGTATAAGCAGGGATGGGTTGTCCT
Organism: Danionella dracula; assembly: GCA_900490495.1. NCBI lineage: Eukaryota > Metazoa > Chordata > Actinopteri > Cypriniformes > Danionidae > Danionella > Danionella dracula. Next base: position 5,584,466 of record UELW01000001.1, on the reverse strand, counting down.
TGGATTGATTCAAAACTACCACAGTGAAGTAAAGCTCATAAGTTCTACAGACTATTGTAAGTTCTACAATGCTATTGCTACAGATGGACATTACCAATGAAATGCAGAAAGGGTGAAATAAAGGCCCTTAGACAGAGACCAACACTTGAGTTTGTGGACATGAACCTTGGCAAAGGAGCATACAGAATGTAAAAACACTACTTGTTCATGCCATCATTCTTAATTTCCAAAGAAATACAAATTTTGGATTAAGACTGTAGAGACTTCAATACAATAAGAACAGTTCTGGATCATTACATTCTTAAACAAAAAGACAGAGTCTGTAAAGAAAGCTCCACATTACAAAGAAAGCAAAGCACAGCATAAACCCTTAAATGTACAATTAGAGCTATATAAAATCTCATACTTTCATAATCAAGGAAGGTTCAGAGCATAACTAGCGAAACAAATTTGAATATTTATCATATACAGTGCTTTTCAGAGGAAACCACAAACAATTTCAAACCTATGAAGTGTAGAGGTCCTGGTGCTTGACTCAAAAACAAATACCAGTCGGGACTGAAGGCTCATGTGTTCTGTCTTGAAAACAATGCTAAATTATTTTTTAATAATTCACATAAATTCTTATATCTAACTACAAAATTGATTTTTAAAGGTTTTATCTTTACCATTATTCTTGGTCACTGCCAAATAAATTTGAATGTTATTTATTAATTATAATATTAAGATTTAACCCACTCAATGACCTTTGATTTTACTCACACTTGTGTTAATATTTCAGTAAAAGAAGAAGTTCAAAAATGTATTATCCCAGAAATATGAACCCAGAGTAAAGAGTTATTTTCTACATTAAATTTAAAACTGATCATTCTAAAAGAAATGCATTAAAGCTTAAAGATTACTACATAATCGGGTGGCTCTCTCTCTCTCTCTCTCTCTATCATGGGCCATTTCAAAGACAAAAGGTCAGGATTTGAAATCTGAATCTGCCTTTGAAAGCTTCTTCAGACCAGTCTCCTTCCACAGAGGAGTGACCTAACCAGGAATACGAATCAGAGAGAATCACTCAAAGCTGTTGGGAGTTTTAGAGATTTAAGGCATACATGATTGGCTCTCTCAGAGAAAATGTGTGGCTCATCGAGAGACAAAGCTGGTGAGATTTAGGTGTAAATTTAGGGCTAGTCCCATGGGCTTTTGATACTCAAATACACTCTAATGCAGATCCAGTAAACACAGTGGGGAGTATACTACTCTGACACCCAGAACCAGTCCCTTGGCTCCATGCATTGTCATCCAAATGTTTGAGCAAAGTTGTGAAGTCACTCGCGGCTCTGTTCCAAATGGAAAGCTCGTTTATTTAACTCGCATGATAATGTCAGAGACATCTCAGAAGTATCTGGCTCAATCTGTGTGTTCTGCCCGATATGCATGTGAAAAGGTGGCCGTCCTTGTTGGTTCCTGTGTTCAATGCAAATAGCCAATCAGATCACATCTTCTCAAGCAGATCACATAGAGCAATAATTCAGTTTCTTACAGAGAATCTCTTTTTCTAACTTGAGGCAGAGAACTCTCCCATTGTGAGGACTGGCAAATCTGTTTAAACTCTAAAAGAACAGCCTTGGGTAATTTCGAGCATTGTTAATTTCGAGAAGCCCAACTCTTTTTTCATTGTTTGATCCTTCAAGAGAACTACTTAGTATTGGTACCTCTCCAGTAAACCATGCACGTATTAAACTAAAACATTTTAAATTAAAATGCAAGCATCTGTCCTTAATTAGAAACTATTAGAATCACAATATTTTAAAGCATGACAATTTCAAGGCCTTTAAAGTATCTAAGACTGAAAGAAAATATGTAAGAAAAAAACATAATGTAATACATTAAACAAAACTATTTCACCCCAAAATTGCCTCCAATCTGAACAATACATCAAATAATTAGCAACATATAAGCTCTGTCCATTATTTTTTCCCCAACTACAGCCAGTATTCACAGAGAGCACCTAAACAATAAAGGTCCAAACAGACTCTAATCCCTGAGATCGCAGTAGTTCCTCTCTTTCATTTTTTCCACCTAGCTCTGTATGTGTTGCCATGTTTCTGTGGAAACAGGCAAGTCTCCCCTGTCTGCTAGGCTTACTGTGTGATTATTGATCCCCTCCTGAGGTCGAGTCATGTAACCTTCACAGGTAGGCTGGAACAGACTTCAGGGCCAAACACGGATTGGCTTTTGTATTTTATTTAAGCACCTATAGTCTTCCATTCTGTCACAGTGGGATTCATCAATTCTGGAGCAATATAACGTGGGCATTTCGACACGGAATCTATCATCCTTGGAATGACAACCAAAGCAAAAAACGAGATCAATCGGACACCGTGGACAGACTTTCACTCCCCTGTGGGCCCCCTTGGGTCACAATCATCTAGGCTGATACAAACTGTGACTCGGCAGCTCATGGACACACTGACCTGCACATTTGAGCCCTGCAGAACAATATGCTGGAGAAATTTCACTCCTGAGGAAAATGTGGCCCAAGCAGGTAGGTCTACCTCCAAACTACCTTGACAGCATAGAAATAGCAATCTGCCCAGTGAGAGGCTGTTGTCTTGGCCATGCCTGACTTAACAATAAAACCCAATAAAGGAGGGATATTGAGAAAGAAAGAAACAGAAACAAGGAGAACAAATGAGATGACAGCCTCCCCATAAGCTCTCACACTCTCTCCTCAGCAAGAAGTGCACAGAGAGGTCAGATGAAAAGGCATGAGGTAGAGCAACTTCTGACCTCTGAGAAACTTCCAAATGAGAGAACTTGCTTGAAGTGCACAGCTTTCCAATTGAAACCCCAGAGAAACTGCTCTGTCCAGACAGGTAATGCAAAACTTACAAGCTCATCAAATCAATGTTTTACTGCTGACAGCTTACAGAAAAATGGATTGAAAGAAAGCAAAGCCCTCTGAGAGTATTGACAGAGTGAGCCATCTGTCAGAAAATAAATGGGTCGGTTACAACTGCTTATTGCTGTATTGTAAATAACAACATTTACCTACGCTTTCTTATCGCTGTGCTTCCTCGCGTACATCTATGGGCCATTCTCATAGCTCCAACAACACAATAAAAGAGCATTTTAAATGACAAGTGACACTTGCGGAGGCAATAATGGAGCCCTTCTAAATAAATAAAATAAAACAAATAACAAGAATTCTCATATGGGCTAAGGGACTGCACTATGCAAGAAATAGCAAAAGCCAGTCTGCAATTACCGCATTACAGAGCTGTGAAATGAGGAAACGTTGCCATCTCGGAGACAGTATATATTTGTTAAGATTATTACAGTCATTTAGGAGAAAGTAGGGGCGAGGGGCAAAAGTAAGTGACAATAACGACATGAGCAGCTATGAACATTTCAGAAACAGTAGTGACATGCCGTAATGTGACTTGGACAAAGACATAGCTTTGCAAATGGGTTGTGCTAAACATCCTACTGCACATATTTATAGGTGGTGGGGGCACAAATTCAATAGATTTGCTGCTATTCAATCAACAAAGATCATGTGTATATGGGAAATCTAATTAAGTGATGCATTCTCAGTGTGATGTCTGGGGGGAGAATGAAACCCATTTAGAAACAGAACATTAGAATAAACAGATTAGGTCACAGATTATGATTATTTGTCTAAAAACTATTGCTCATCCTTTGTGTTAAAATATTTAAATGCTAATATGTGTTCTAAGAAGTGATCTGTTTCAAAGAAAAACAGCTTCAACTAACAAAAAAGGTCATCTTTTGTTCTCACAGAGCACAATTAAGAAATCAATCACATGCCAAATGTGCAATTTACATGCAAGGATTTAGGAAAACAAGAAAAGACAGAATGATTACAAATTATAGGCTATAAACTTAATGCTGACACTAAATTAGAAATCAAAAGCTATTGAAATTGCTTTTCTAGAACATAAAAACTGAAGAGAGAAGAGAAGACAGAACAGGGATTTAAAAGGAAATAAATAATTTTTTGCAACTTACCGCAATTTTGCTCCCAGTTATCTGCATGCAGCGGTCAGCGGAGGGAAGTTAAAGTGCAAAAAGACACAAATAGCACAATCATTAGTAGGCCAGACACTCTCTGGTAGTATCCTGCAGTAGTATTAGAGCTTAACATGTAATTGTTGTAACATTGGCAACACACCTTGCTTTTGTTTGCTGGAATGGCTACACACAGCTGAGAATTACACACAGTTTAACAGACTGACGAGAGAGAGAGAGTTTGGATGGACACAAAAGATAATGTCTGTCATTCTGATCACTGCCTGTAACTGAAGGACGACAGTCAATTCATGTCGGATGGAGTTTTAAAAGCAGCTTTGAGTGATGACTACATGGTGAAATAGTCATGATAAAATCGCATGTAATAAAATTTCTTAAACAATATAGTGCCCTTCCACAAATCACTGCTTTGTGACAATCAAACTGATCTGTTGATGGGAAATGAAAACTTGATAAGATTGAAGCTCATTTAAAAACACAAAGAAATTATGAAGTTTTTACAGAATTACCCAACATTGTATTTTATTCATGAGCAGATGCAGCTATAGCCCAAAAATCTATCAAATGTCACTAGTGTTTTTTATCAACTGTCAAATTATACAGAACACTCCAAAATGGGATGAAGTCAGCATGTTTATTCTTGGCTTCCATAATGGGCACTCCAAGGAGAATTACAGAATTATTAGGACAAGTTGGGTTTTTTTTTTGAGAGAGAGAGAGAGAGAGAGAAAGAGATGGGGAGAAATAAAAAAAACTCCATAAAAAAATTAACTTTTGTGTATTATTGTTAATTCACAAATGAAATTAGAGAAATACTATCTCAATCTGACCACAAACAACCTTTTCTTTTTAAAGAAAGATGATATATTATGATGAATTATAGTTTAAATGTACAATAAAAATAGTTTTTTTTTCTCAGAATTGTGCTGGAAGCCTGCACACCAGGTTCCACCAAGTGTGCTGGATGGCTGCCAAATATAGTTTAGTTATGTTTGATGAATTTTGCATTTTAAAGTAGCTTTATCAGAAGAACAGACATTATCTTTAAACCATTAAAAACTGTCAGAGAGGAGCCTGGGGGAAAAGGTGTCTGCTAACATCAATTTACACAATCTCAAAAAAAACACCTCTTTGTCACTTTATTGTGTTATTTATTATGTCAAACCCTGAGGAGTACATAGAAAAAATAAATAAATAAGAATAATTTTATTTGTTGGAATGACAAATTAGACAGTCGTGTATTATGCTAATTGAAATGAAGCTCTACTGAGAACTCCAGTAAACAAGCTTTAGAAGAACCGTTGTCTTGTTAAGAAATGGATATTTTTATCCTCATCACAGTTCTTCTCATGGCCGTCAAATGCTCTATGAAATAAATGTATTAATTTATGTATTTATTAAGCATGTCTCAGATCAGATCATATCATAAGTGATTGAAACGGTTTGTCCTTTAAATTAGTTCTCATGCAATGTAATGCCACAATATTGTCAGTGTTCACTACAAGACCATCGATAAGACACTAGTTTCTTCCCCCTTAAAGATCCTGTCTACATGCATTCTACTCTTCGCAGGAATCATTGTATAGAAAAAAAAAACACCGAGAAAAAAAGAAAGAGATATTTTATAGACAAGCTTCAGAATGAAAAATGACATCAGAGACAGGAAACCACAGACTTCATCAAACATCAATGCTTACGGACAGCCACACAATAGTGGTCACATGGCTTAAGCTTTGTTAACACTAAAAAGCAGTCAAGAAGATAAAGTGCAAGTACCATATCATTCTTTCTTTTGCTACCAAAAATCTGCCCACACAATGTACCAAAACAGGTGGTGCATGGAGGAGGGGATTTTGTCTCCGTTCTTCTTCAAACAAATCCGCCTCAGTATTTTCCACTTCTGCCACTTAAACTAAACGTACCCCACAGTTACTCAGCAATATAATGCTAGCTTAGTGGCTAAAGCTAATGGACTGTCAATAAATTTCCCATGTGAGTAGAAAACTCTCCTCCAAGCAAAATCTGTTTTGTTTGAGTATTTGAGTCTTCCCAATATCTGTTCCTCTATTATACTGCTTACTTGGGTCTTCCCATTGACATATAAAACATCTGCCATCCTCACTTTTCAGTGTGAACAAAGCGTTACAGTTATATAAATGTCATTCACTCTAAACAAATGTATATGGTCATTCAAACGTAAAGAGTTAAATGATTAAGAAAGGAAGTGAAATACTATTTCTGTCATTTTAAATTAGACTTTACTGTTATTTTTTATGAGATGTTTACTTGTACTTTTTTTGATGTGTTGAGTCATAATTATCAGCCATACAAAAGCTAACAAACAAGACCCCTGGACTCTAATTTGGTGGATGTTGTATTCGGATGTTGATTCGAATGCCAGTTTCTGGGGGAAAATGCTTGTTTCTCCAAGAAAAGTCATGCAAACACTTAAACTTTGCATTCCTTTGCAAACAACAGACTGTGCACTAAAAAAGATTCTCTCATACGTTATAATATAATGATAACATGCATAAAGGTGTTGAAGGGGAGAAGTGTTGGCTGTAAACAATAAAATGAGCAGTGAACTGTGGGAGCTGTGTGTTTCTGTTACATAGTCAGTAATATTGCAGCTATCAAAGACAGTTTGAATGAAACTTCTTTTTTTTCTGTCGTTGTTTTATTCTATTGTTCTTGCCTCCTGCCAGGCAAAAGCTGAGGGACTATGCTGCACACAGACAGACAGACAGACAGCCTGCGACAGGAGTGGATCGGATGGGTTTGTTATCCCACTAATATTTGCTCTCTAAAGCTATGTGCTGAAACACAATCTACTGTAAGCAGATCGGCACACTCAGGGAGATAGCAGAAGATTAAACGGAATGGATGGACTCTGCTCTGCCTTCTTTTATTTAGACGGGCTTGGGTTATTAATGTAGCGGTCCGTCTCTATGCTGTCTGCTCGTGGCCTTACACTAACCCTTACTAAATTAAACCTGCAGTGATCCAAGCGCAGACTGCAGACCCTCTCTACATCCAGACCACCAGTTAATAAATAACTCCCATTGAACATCCAAAGTGAGGACACTGAGCCAAGGGTTTGGTCTGACAAAGACAGCGATAAGAAAATGACTACCTTGAGTCTATCAAGATTTGACTTGAGTGTATATTGATTAACATAGTAAAAATATAGATAGCCACAGGGGTTTCTAGCCAGTGACTTCTGTGCCGGTCCCAAGCCCGGATAAATAGAGAGGGTTGCGTCAGGAAGGGCATTGGGCATAAAACATGCCAAAACCAAATATGCAAGTCATCAATTCGATTTCCATACCAGATTGGTCGAGGCCCAGGTTAACAAAGACCGCCACCGGTGCTGTTGACCTACAGGGTGCTGGTGGAAATTGGACTATTGTTGGTCAAAGAAGGAGAGGAGGGAGAAGGACTCATAGGCAGCGAGAGAAGAGGAAAGGCAAGAGTATAGGTCTGAGAATAGGGACTCTCAACGTTGGTACAATGACCGGGAAAGGTAGAGAGCTGGCGGACATGATGGAGAGAAGGAAGGTAGATATTCTGTGTGTGCAGGAGACCAGGTAGAAGGGTAGCAAAGCGCGTAGTATTGGAGGGGGATACAAACTGTTTTACTATGGTGAGGATAGGAAGAGAAATGGGGTAGGAGTGATCCTGAAGGAGGAGTTTGTGAGGAATGTTTTAGAGGTGAAAAGAGTGTCTGACAGGGTGATCAGTTTGAAGTTAGAGATTGAAGGGGTGATGTTGAATGTAGTGAGTGGTTATGCTCCACAAGTAGGCTGTAAGCTGAAAGAAAAGGAGAGATTCTGGAGTGAGTTAGATGAGGTGATGGAGAGTATTCCCAGAGGGGAGAGAGTAGTGGTGGGAGCAGACTTCAACGGTCATGTGGGCGAGGGCAACAGAGGTGATGAGGAAGTGATGGGTAGGTTTGGTGTTAAGGAAAGGAATCCAGAAGGACAGATGGTGGATGGCCAAGAGGATGGAAATGGCTGTAGTTAACACTTATTTCCAGAAGAAGGAGGAACATAGAGTTACCTACAAGAGTGGTGGTAGGAGTACGCAGGTGGACTACATCCTAAGTAGACGAGCCAATCTGAGAGAGATCACTGACTGCAAAGTAGTGGTAGGAGAGAGTGTAGCCAGACAGCATCGGATGGTGATGTGTAGGATGTTTCTGGTGGTCAGGAAGAAGAGGGGAGGAAAGATGGAAAAGAAGACCAAGTGGTGGAAGTTGAAAAAGGAAGACGGTTGTGAGGAATTCAGACAGAAGCTGAGACAGGCTTTGGGTGGTCAGGAAGAGCTTCCAGAGGACTGGGAAACTACAGCAGAAGTGATCAGGGAGACAGGTAGGAAGGTGCTAGGTGTGTCAGCAGGAAGAAGGAAAGAAGATAAGAAAACATGGTGGTGGAATGAGGAAGTACAGGACATCATCCAGAGGAAGAGGCTAGCTAAAAAGAAGTGGGACATCGAAAGGACTGAAGAAAGTAGACAGGACTACAAGGAATCACAGCGCAGGGTGAAGAGGGAGGTGGCAAAGGCCAAACAGAAGGCATATGATGAGTTGTATGCCAGGTTAGACACGAGGGAAGGTGAGAAGGAATTGTACAGATTAGCGAGACAGAGAGACAGAGATGGGAAGGATGTGCAACAGATAAGGGTGATTAAAGATAGAGATGGAAGGGTTCTAACGAGTGAGGAGAGTGTGCAGAGAAGATGGAAGGAGTATTTTGAGGAGTTGATGAATGAGGAGAATGAGAGGGAAAAAAGGGGGGAAGAGGTGAACGTTGTAGAGCAGGAAGTTGAAAAGATTAGAAAGGATGAGGTGAGGAAGGCTCTGAGGAGAATGAAGAGTGGAAAGGCTGTTGGTCCAGATGACATCCCTGTGGAGGTGTGGAAGTGTCTAGGAGAGACAGCAGTGGAGTTCCTATCTAGGTTATTCAACAGGATTCTAGAGAGTGAGAAGATGCCTGAGGAATGGAGGAGAAGTGTCCTAGTGCCAATCTTTAAGAACAAGGGTGATGTGCAGAGTTGTAACAACTACAGAGGTATAAAGTTGATGAGCCACACAATGAAACTCTGGGAAAGAGTAGTGGAAGCTAGGCTAAGAAGGGAAGTGGATATTTGCGAGCAGCAGTATGGCTTCATGCCCAGGAAGAGCACTACTGATGCAATTTTTGCTCTGAGAATGCTAATGGAGAAGTACAGAGATGGTCAGAAGGAGCTGCACTGCGTCTTTGTGGACTTAGAGAAAGCGTATGACAGGGTGCCGAGAGAGGAGCTATGGTCCTGTATGAGGATGTCAGGAGTGGCAGAGAAGTATGTCAGAGTAGTTCAGGATATGTATGAGAGGAGTATGATAACAGTGAGATGTGCTGTAGGTCAGACGGAGGAGTTCAAGGTGGAGGTGGGGCTACATCAAGGATCGGCTTTGAGTCCCTTCTTGTTTGCTATGGTGATGGACAGGTTGACAGATGAGGTCAGACAGGAATCTCCATGGACAATGATGTTTGCAGATGACATTGTAATCTGTAGTGAGAGTAGAGAGCAGGTGGAGGGACACCTGGAAAGTTGGAGGTCTGCTCTAGAAAGAAGAGGAATGAAAGTCGGTCGTAGTAAGACAGAATACATGTGTTTGAACGAGAGGGAGGGAAGTAGAACAGTGAGGTTACAGGGGGCTGAGGTCAAGAAGGTGGAGGAGTTTAGGTATTTGGGGTCAACAGTCCAGTGCGACGAGGAGTGTGGAAAAGAGGTGAAGAGGCGAGTGCAGGAAGATTGGAGTGGGTGGAGAAAAGTGTCAGGGGTGTTGTGTGACAGAAGAGTGTCAGCAAGAATCAAAGGAAAGGTGTACAGAACAGTAGTGAGACCAGCTATGATGTATGGGTTAGAGACTGTAGCAGTGAGGAAGAGACACGAGGCAGAGATGGAAGTAGCAGAGATGAGGATATTGAGGTTCAGTTTAGGAGTGACAAGAATAAACAAGATTAGGAACGAGCACATCAGAGGAACAGCTCAGGTTGGTTGTTTTGGAGAAAAAGTCAGAGAAGCCAGATTGAGATGGTTTGGACATGTGCAGAGAAGGGATAGTAGTTATATTGGTAGAAGGATGTTGGAGATGGAGCTGCCAGGTAAGAGGGCAAGAGGAAGGCCAAAGACAAGTTGTATGGGTGTACTGAAGGAGGACATGAAGGTAATTGGTGCAAGAGTAGAGGATACTGAGGCCAGAGTTAGGTGGAAACAGATGATTTGCTGTGGCGACCCCTAAACTGGGAACAGCCGGAAGAAGAAGAAGTAAAAATATAGATACAGTTTTTATCTGTGGATAGGCAGCAGGATCACCCCTTTTTTCAACAGGCTGAAACTTTAGCAATTTGGTTTTGGAATTATTTTCCAAGTTTGCAATGAACTGAATTGTAAGTGAAACATAAACTATCCCCACATGAAATAGTTATAGTACAAGTACTATACAAGTACAAGTTAAAAAGCATTAGTGACATATCTTACTTTTTTAATTTATGAAGTTAAAGTCTTTACCAAGCTTCAAAAATGCTATATCTTGTTAAGGAAAAATATTTTTTTTTTTGTAACTCATATAAATACCTACAACAATTAGTTTTTCTATTTTGTGAAATTATCTGTGCTTTCATTCCAGCTGCCATAAACGTTCAACAATTAACACAAATAAATGTATGTAGACCTGTTGTGATGTAGATCTGATGTAATGTCTAATAACAAACTAGCTTTTTTCCTCCTCGTCCTCATTTTTTTTATTCAAAGCTATTTCCAATAGGAGTGAAGCACCTAAAAAATTCTTGCTCAGGTAGTCAGCACCCAGAAGCAGCAATAACCAACTAACCACCAATACACTAGCAACTTGTGACGAGCACCGATTCAGTCTGTTTTGGCAATTGTACAACGTTAACCTGCCTGTTTGCCTAGGATTTTCTGGGATTACGTGTTCTCCCCATGGGTTTTTTTTTCTTCTTTAAATAGTTCTTATTATTAAAATAATGGTGGGATGTGGTATTTGAGTACATGATTATAAATGTTGTAAACTACAATTAAAGAGTTACTCAAACAGATGTAAAAGGCTTTATAAACTTCTATTTCTTCTTCTAAATAAAAAAAAATACAGATATGTTATGCCGAAAGGTTACTAGCAAGAGGTGATTGTTTAAAAGAGGAAGAATGGGAGGAGATGCTGGAGTGGAGCAATACAAAAGAAAATGTGTAAAGATCAGAATCAGAATCAGCTTTTTTGACATGAGTGCGTGCGTGCGTGCATGCGTGCATGCGTGCGTGCGTGCATGCGTGCGAGCACAGAAGGAATTTCCTGTGGTACAATGGAGCCTTCAGCACATGCAACATAAGTACATTACAAACCACATAAGTACAGTAAAGTGCAACAAAGCTAACAAGCAATTAACATATGGCTATTTACTACATATAAGAGTATTTTGAAGTATTGATGAAATTTAACCAGTTGAAAAAAAGTCTATAAAGTGTAGTCTGCTCAAGTGCAAAATGCAAGGAGTTGAAATGTGCGAGAGTCCAGGTAACAAATGGCAGGGAGCTAAGATTTAGGAGTCCAGCAGACAGATAGCTCTGTTTGTGCCATACAGTCTTGGTGTTAGTCGCTCTGAAGTGGCGGCCAGAGAGCAAGAGCTTAAAAAGGTGGTGGCCAGGGTAAGTATTCGTTTGTTAGCCCTCTTTCTCACTCTGGTGGTGTACAGACCTTGGAGTGAGGGTAGGGAAGCACCAATGATCTTCTCAGCAGTATGAATGGTCCTCTGAAGTCTAAGGACGTCTGCTTTAGAGGTGGAGCTAAACCAGACAATAACGGAGGAGAGGAGAACAGACTTCATGACCGCAGAGTAAAACTGGGTTAGCAGTGTCTGTGAAAGTTTGAACATCTTCAGCTGGAGCAGGAAGTACAGCCTCTGCTGGTTCTACTTCACAATGGAGTTGATGTGTGTGCTCCACTTCAGGTTCAGAGAGATGATGGTGTCCAGGAACCTGAATGACTCCACTGGTGACTAAGTGCTGTTCATGATGGTAACAGGAGGGTGTGTGGGAAGACTTCTCCTGAAGTACACTAAGTTCTCCACTGTTTAGAAGGTGTCGAGCTCAAGGTTGTTTAGACTGCACCAGAGAGCCAGCTGCTCCACCTCCGGTCTGTACGCAGACTCATCCCCATCCTGGATGAGACCAAATGATGGTGGTGTCCTCTGCAAACTTGAGGAGCTTTACAGAGGAGTTGTGGGAGGTGCAGTCGTCGCGTCAGGGAGGGCACGATGCCCCGTCAAGGAGGGGTGGGGGGGGGTCCGTTTGACCTTGGGGAACATGCTTTTTTTTTTTACTGTTCTAGAAAAAAGTGCAATACCACTCCACTACATTAGGGGCAGTGGTGCTCTCATTGGCAGAGTGTAAGCAGGGAGCATTCGCTCGGTGGTGTAGAGATGTTTTCTTCTTCCTTAGGGGGGCATGACAGAAAATAATGGAGAAGCACTGGTGTAGAGGGAGAAGAGAAGTGGAGAAAGAACACACCTTTGGCGGGGCCAGTGCTGGTAGTTCGGGTGCATGATGTGAATATCCTCATCCTCACACTGTCTGTCAGGAAGCTTGTGATCCACTCACAGGTGGAGTCATGGATGGAGAGCAGGAAGAGTTTGTTACGAAGGAGTGATGGGATGATGGTATTAAATGTTGAGCAGAAGTCCACAAACAGGATCCTCACACAAGTCCCTGGTTTATCCAGATCACAGACCTGTTAGATCGGTAGACAAACTGCAGGGGGTACAGTAGGGGTCCAGCGATGTTCTTCAGGTGACCTAACACCAGTCTTTCAAAGGACTTCATGACCACAGATGTCAAGGCCACTGGTCTGTAGTCATTGAGACTCATCACATAAATCACATAAAGTCACCAGGGGACTCATGTATAAAACTTTGCGTAGATGTAATCCTTAAAGTGTGCGTACACACAAAAGTTTTCAGATTCATAAAACCGTACGTACGCCAGATCCTGCGCAAGGTTCGCTTTATAAATCAAAATGATCTGAATATTGTGCGCAGGTGCACGTGCGTATTGCTTACCACAATCTCCTCCCGAAATAACCATATTTGGAGGTTAAGACCGCCCATTTTGAATATGTATGATCTCCCTGCATATTAATACCACCAATAATTCGGTTAACAAAAGCAAATTCATTCTCAGATGGTGCCTTTATTGCAACATGAGTGCAGTCAACAGCACCGATTACATTGGGAAAAACCGGCGATTGCTGCAAATTGCATTTTGATGTTGACCTGTTCAGCTTGCGTGTAAGGAAAACGGATGTAACGGGGTGCCATCCCCACTATGGCATCCCGTACATATGGCATGACACGGCTCAGGGATGACTGCGACATACCCGATCGGTCTGCCAACTCTTGCTGGAAAGTACCAGTGGCCAAGTGGCCAAATATGGTCAATACTTGCACAGGAACACACAGCGCATGGTTTCTCCGCGAGGGTCTTTCCAATACTGGCCGTAATTCAGAACATAATTCCAAGAGGATGGCTCTTGGAAATAGAAATCGGCTCATGAGCCAATCATCATCATGAGCAAGGAAATCTTCATGGTCTTTGAAAACACGCTCCCTCCGTAGAGCGTCATTAGCAAGGTCTTCTAACAGCGCTAGAGCATCCATTATGATGATAAGTTATATACGCACATACCTTTTTATAGCCCATTCATTAAAACTAATGAGTAAATTCAAAGTATTTGCACCTGGTTAAGAATGCTAATAATGATAATTCAGGTTGATACAATTTGATTTATTGGGTGATGTAATATGATAATTTAGAAGTTTTTCATTTTAAATAGCTATTGCTATTTGGGACAGTTGGTGTCGCCAAAACACATACTTTTCTAAAAGAGTGCGTACGCACGGTCAAGAGCATCCGTACGGTGCGCACTTATTTACGCCAAGTTTATTTTTTATAAATCCCGATATGTGCGCTGAAAAATGCGTACGCATATTTCTATGCCCATTTTGTGCATACGCAACCTTTATACATCAGGCCCCAGATCTCATCACATAATTCCATATCTCTTTCGTAAAACGCAAACTTTACAATTGTATTCTCCTACTCACCCATCAGAGCACCATGTAGAGTTTCCACAAAGTTCAGGTTTTAGACGAAAAAGACAAAAATAATGTTTTATCCACCTCAGGTGGTCCTAAATCACATACATACGTGATTTGTTACAAAGCAACGTCAGTCTGAATGATCACACTTTTCTGACCTTTACTTACCCAAGTACAACTTAAAATGCTTTCTTACAGATATGAGCTGCTTTAGAACTTAGCCTTACACAAAAATTGATATAGGAAGTCACTCAAAGATGTTATTTAAAACTTTGAATGAATTCAGTGTTGTCAAAATCATTTACAAAACTACCTCAAAGCTTCTACCACCATCATCATTTTTCGCTGCCAATATTCCAATCATTGCTCACTTCCATCTCAATATTCTCATATGATGCTAAAAATATTTAACATCAACAAAGCCGAAAAAGTGTGTAGAAGAGCACTTCCATTAGTATTTAGCTCTGTAAACCATGCATTCTGTGTGACGTTGCTTCTGCATACGCAGATCACAAAAGTTTGATTTTATAAATTTTTTTTTGTGAATGACACTCCAAAAAAAAAATTTCATAAAAACAAGCAAACTGAGAATCAAAAAGCAGCTATTAACAATTCATGAAAATGACCTTTCGTGCCGATTGTAACATAACTCTAAGTTATTGTCTCTGATAAGAAAGAGTCCTTTAACCAACTCCTTATTAAAGTGATTTTTTAGGCCGCATTTCGTCAAGCCATACTACTCAGATGTGAAGAATCAGCACTAAAGCCTTGTTTATGTTTAATACCATTGCAGTAAATTATAATAGTCCAAGTATTTTATAAATTGATGTGAATCTACATGTGTGTAACACTGGATCTGAAAACAGCTTTTATTTAATGATTTTTTTCTCTGTCCCCTCTGTCCTGTGGCATCCCTCGTATGCCTGTCTAAGTTTGAAAGTTCACGCAATGTTCCTCTAACTGTGATTAAAATAGTGTTCTGGTAATTTACAAATACATGTATTCTTATTATGACTGTTTGTTAGATGTAGTAGTATCTAAGCACTGTGTGAGAATTCTGCTAAAAATGTATAAAACAGTTATAACTTGTGTATAACAGAGTACGGCTCCATGAACACCACATACTGTGTCCCTTAAAGGCACAAAACAAATAATTTGATAGTAATATCTAGTAAAAATAAATGCTTATCAATATACAACAACATTGTTGTGTGCCAACCTGTTATTGGAGACTTTCAAAACTAAATAATCAGCCTTTAAAACTCACAATAGAGGCACTTTATAAACGTTGTCTGAATGTAGCCTTTTTGAATTTCTCTGATGTTACAGTAGTAAACAGAGACAGGACATCCACTCGGGTTTAGAACTACATTATTATGTGAATGATATTTCCCAAACCACATGAGCTCACATGCCGACATCGAGCCTGGTGCAAAATTCAATCATCTTTGATTATGATCATTATTAATAATGCTTCTTAATTATCTTAGTTGAGAGGAAAGCTAATGAAAATGGACACGTGGAGGCTAGACCGAGGAGCTGGATGAGACGAAATTGATATTTTCATGAAAAGTCTAAGTGGCAGGACTTGGTTCATAAAGAAAATCACCTCAGAAGTCTTGGATTACCCAAGAGGCAGTAGTGTTCCAGACTTTATTCATCTAATGTGATGAAAGAGCCATGTTTCAGCTTACTGAGCACAGACAGTGATGCGTACCAAATTCTAATGAAAACTTGATCCCTAGCAATATGAAGCTTTATGAAAACACAAAACAACAAAAGCATCCTGAGAAGCACCCGGAAAAAAAGCCAAGACAGAAAAAAACAAACTAATAAATAAAAAACAGCTAAAGGAGCTAAAGGAGGCAGCAATTAAAGATTTGGGGCTTTAGCAAGAGAGGCAGAAAGAAGATCAGGTTAAGCTCATTATTCTGTAGTGTCTCGTCATGTGCTTCATCCCACTCTCTCCTCTGTCTGTTTTTTTCTCTTAAAGACAGCTTGTCCTGGAGTCATTGAGCACTTACAGATTTGGCCGTGGCAGAAATGTACTGGACCACCATCTCTCGTTTGGTGCTCAGATCCTTTCCCCGCAGAGGAGCCTTGCGCTCTTCGTTCAGGTTCATGTCCTCCTGATTAGAAAAACATTAAAAAAAAATTTAATATTTTAGTCATATACAATACAAGTTGCATGTTGAAGTGCTTTCCAAATACTTGCATTCTCAGTACAAACACAATGAGCACATATTAAATATATAATAAATGCTTTATATATGTTTTAAAATTTGAATCAAGGAGATAAGCTCAACAAAGTCTTTTGACTGAGATTCAGTGGAGTCATGCTGCCCTCTGCTGAAGGGAAATGGAACTATGAATACCCAAAGAAAAAAATGACAAACATAATTACTTAAAAGAAATACGTGACAATTTTAGTTTTTAAATTGTAACCCTATAGAAGTATTCATTTTATTTTTGTTTTAACACAAACAAGTGTTACAATGGATTTAAGTTGACTAAAATCAAAGCCCTGAAATTGTGAAATTTATTAAATGTCTTTTTTGTAACCGGACAATTCAATAGTTTTACATAATCCCATCATCTCTATCCTTGCCTCTCATATAAAACAAGACTTTTTAATAAAACAGAGAGCCCTGTTGACGTTGCATCTTAATTGCCTCCTTAATCCAGTTCCTGCTTTTCAGTATGATTAACCCATCATAACTAATTATGTCCTCAAAGCTTGGAATTATTAAATCAAAGGGCAGAGATGACCTAATTGAATCATTTCACAGAAGCGGATCCACTGATGCAAAGGTATAAATAAGTGCTTTTTAGACCTCTACAGCTACAATTTGGGAGCAGTTTCTACTAGAATCAATTAATCTCTCTGCTAAGAAAAATTTAAAGAGTAATTTCTAAATAACAATGCCACTACCAATGTAAAACATTAAAACCAAAGCCATGTATGCAAGTTTGATCTTCCAAGGTCACAAAGATGGGTGCCATGGAAATGTGAATAAGTAGATCCATCTCCTTAAATTGGTGTGGAGAGGAGCCAAGTCTCCTGAAGGAAACAAGCATAGTTTTTATGTTTGATCTTGATCAATTGGATTATTTTACTTACACTCTCTGTGGAGTTTTACAAAATAGGTTGGTAAGAACAGACGAAGAATACTTATTAGTTAAAGTGCCATGCATCAAAATATGCCAAATACACCTTTTAGAGTCTGACAGAGAATACAAAAAGCTAAAAGGAGAGAACTGTTTATGTTCAATTTGGAAGAAATGAAATAGTGCGGTCATAATTAGCCTGTCACTGATGTTAAATTGCATCTTGCCACATTGACTAAATACCCAAAGTGAAAAAGCATACTGCACGTCACCAAAGAATGAATAAATCACATTTTTCCAACCAAACATTCGTCAAATTCAACGTCAAGACAGACTAGTTAAGTGATGATTATATATCCATGGGTAATGATCCAAACTAATCAATGATCCAAATTTTAGATCTGATGCAAACATAAAAAAATGGGATGTCAGAATATGCCAAACTTCTGGAGAATTGCACACTAAGGGCCTTCATGCGTGTCATTACATGCCTGTACTTGGGTGTGCTGTGCACATTGACAATGGCAGACAACATCATCTCATTACTACTTATTGTGTGCTTAATACATAGTATTTAATAGGCTTAACCCTAGTGGCATGATATGTGGAAGAGCTCCTTAGTTTGTGAGTGCTCTTTGAAGGGCAAACACACAAGTGCATCCTTGTTTTTATCCAGAGTTCTGCATCAGTCCTACTAACATTGAAGAGAGCATTTGAGACTGCATTTCTTTGCATTCAGTAAATACTTTCAGGTTAGTAGACTGAAGAATGACCTCAAATTGAACCTCAGAATCAAATACTGTGTGTGTCATAAGAGGGACACTTTAGTTTGAAAGTTCTCTTGTTTCTACATTTATTAAGCTGGATGTGGTTTTATTTGATTGCTTAGAAATCTTTTAGACTATAAAAGACCAAATCTTTTAGACTTTTCTCCATTTAGATAATAATGCAATCTCTACCTAAATAATAAAATAGTTTTACTCAACAAAACATCTAATGCTGGTAAACCTCTCTGACCTGTCAAGCAGCAAATTGAAGTCTGGGTTTAATGTTCTGGTAGACTGAGGAAAAATTGAGCAATTGAGGGGTTATGTGAAAGACAGGTAGTTACTAACTCAAGGGACAATATAAAAGGCTAATAATCTCTGCCAGGTAAAAAATATTGATGCATTGATCTGGAACAAATGAAACCGATTATATATGTATGCAGATAGATGATCATAATGTAATCACTAAATCACTGAGTGACTGATTTGACCAGTCACCATCCAATAGAAGGACAGGTTTCATATTGTATTGTTCTGAATAAATTTTTCCTGAAATTACATCAAAGGAAATAATAAGTAGCACAACAGGACACTAAGAGAGGCTGATCAGCTTTATACTCTGCCGCTACATTCAAAATATTTGTACTTGCTATGTAATATCTAGAATGGACCCCCGGTAGACCACCATTCAAAGGGAGAAAAGAAATAAATATTGTCTTAAACGTTAAAGATATCTATTCCCATGAAACCCTACAAACAACAATGTTGGATACAAAACCTGATGCAACCTGTGGAAAAGTGCAAGATTTTATTTAGCTACAACTATTAATCTACAGCCCCAGGCAACATGGATCGAAAGATGACCCAAATTCATCTGGTCATCAATGAGGTTAAAACAAAATAAAGACAAAATAAAAGTCTAAAATTACATTATTACCTCTTTTAAAATCGTTTTCATTGTTTTTATCTAAACATCCCCATTGCTAATCAATTTGGCTAACATCCTTTTTTTAGTAAATGAATTCAGTTATAGTTTGGAGAAAAAAAATATTTTGTGGGACAATAACAAAAACAAAAGCGATATTTAAAAATCATCAATGACAATAATTGAATGCAAATTGTAAAGACGAATTTAAATTTCTATATCTTTACCTCATTTAGAAAGATGAAAAGATGAAAAAAACTTGTTTTAAATATATTAGATTTTGAATTTTTGTGCACTCAGAAATCCCTTGAACTCCCAGATTGACCATCCTAGGAGATGCTTGATTACTCACACAGTAGAGAAGTAATCTGAAATTTGTCAGTTTAACTCATTGTAGCTTTAAAGTGTATTACAAGAAGAGGAAAAGGCTCTACTCGATCATCATCCTCAATGTAGAAATCACCTCCTACAGTATGTCCCCTTTGAGAAAATCGAATTCAGACTGAAAAAATATAAATATCTGTTTTGTAGTACAATGCTTTTCTTCTGTTTTTAAATTATACAGGGAAGAACGTATAATCTACTTTTTTCTTTTTTCTTTTAACATTTCTGGAAGGGCTCTCTCTTATTTTTCAGTTCTCTAAATCTGCTAATATTTGTCTATGTATGAAAACACTATATTTTCACCGGAGACATATGGGCATTAGAAGTTTAGGATCTTGTTTTGTGGATTGTTGCATAGTTTTCTTTGGTTCTAATATATATTATCATGTATGCTCCTTTTGCTTGTATAGCTTTTATTTTCATTGAGTTTGACTAAATTTCCTCGTTGCTAATTAATCTGGGAAACACCTTGTTTAAGTAAAGTCATTTATCTATATTCTTTCTATTTTTGAGGGCAAAACGAAGAATTTTGTGGGAAAAAAAAAACTAAAAAGTAATATAAAAACAATGAGCTGAGAAACATCACCAATCTGGTTCTGTTTAAAACAGTTTGAAACCCCTTCCAAATATTATACTGAAATATTGGTCCACACAATAAAAGTTTAGAGTTTTAATGTTGCATAGGAATTTGAAGATATTTATCCACCATAAATCATCTTGGGGCATCTGAGTGGTTGATTTGGAAAAATCAGTGAAAGAACATTTCTGGTGCAAAAAAAAACTAAAATTCACTGAAAAGCCTAAGAGCCATTTCAGAATGCATAAAATGGAAGGGCAGTACTTTCTTCAATAGGCCACAAAAATAGTAGCAAAACCCTGTTGTGTTTAAATTCTGCTGTCACGGATAAAGCTTTGACAGATGCATAAGGGGTGGTCCAAAAATTAAATATCAACTCGAGCCTAAAATATTCTTGTTAAGCAGATAATCCTTTCACTGTTCTGATTCTAGATTTAGTTTTTTGACTAGGCTGGGTCAAAACAGACCTCAGTTCAGTTGAGGCCACTGTATAGAGCAGCCCTGTCAGTTTGGGTGTCTTGAGATTTGAAGCGAGTTTATGTGTACATCAAACAGAGCTGGAACTCCAGAGTCAGAGATAAGTGTTATGCCAGCATTTTATTCTCTCCAGAAGTCAAACAAAACTGTTTAGACAACAATGTTCTGTTTCTGCCCATCTGCAACTTTAGCTTGCTCCATCATATGTGGCAGATGCTCTATTGACAGCTGTCAACATATCACACATAATGACAGAATTAGCAAGAAGTGTCATGCATATAAAAGCATGGTAGCTTATGTATATTCTCTCCCAGAGGGGAGAAGAACAAGTTTCAACCCGAGCTGACTCACACATAATGCAACCTGTTGGCAGGGAGGGCAAACCTCTCAAGTCCTATTCTCCACTTGTGATTGACAGCAGAGGATAGACAAGGAAAGATAGTGTCTCTGACAGTCATTCCATTGTGTTTGCTATTAAATAAACATATAAGAAACACAACACTAAAAGAGCCGCTGTGTCAAACATGAAGAGATATATTAAAATCATTGTATATTTCTATGTTTTCAGTGGTTTAACGTATCAAACATGAAAGTGAAACAGATTAACTCAGATTTGCATAACTGCAGATACAAAATTCTATTTTCAAGTCATTTTGTGTTACTGCCAAATTCTAAATATAACACGACTAATTGATAAAAACAACACAAGCTCCATGTCTTTGATATGAATTGGCGATAAAGTGCATCCAAGTTCATCCACTGCCTGTGGCTCAGTGTAGATCTCAGGGAAAGAAATAGACTCACCATCATCTTCTCAAACAAGTCAACGATCTCCTTCTCTGACAAATTCATGGAGCGCTCGTCAAAGAGTGGCTGGGGCACAGGCAGCTCAGTCTGGGTAGAGAGGGGGTCTGTGGGGTGCTGGATGAGAGGCTTCTCCTTCTTCATGCCTTGCTTTCGAAAACTGGTGATTCTGTCACGCTGGAGAAACAGTCAAGTTGAGGTCAATTTATTAACAGGAGCTTCTGACAGAACATAAACAAAAAAACACAGACTGTGAGAATGCATACTGTGTCAAAGACCAAAATAAATAAATCCTTTAATTTCTTCTCGATCTTCAGAGTAGTGGTTTTCCAGTTTCTAAAATGCCAAACATACATTAACTTGTGATGGCTAATTTGAAATGAAAGTTTTGATTAAACTATATTTAAATAGTTGTTTCCAATACAATACAAAAAACAAACATATAAAATAAACATATCCAGTTACTTTTATCCTTTTTTAAAGAAACTTTAACATAAGTTGCATTGTAGATTTTGCCGTGTTATATTGCAGTGTTAAGTAATATATTTCCTTCATTCTTCATGTATTTTAATGATAATAGCACCCTGATATATTGTGGCTCTTTTCAAGAAAGTACAAAAGAAAAACAAAGTTTACACTGCAAAAAATGAATTTTAAGCAAAGCTGAAAATGCTTAAAATTAGATTGAAAATCTTGATTTTCTTATTTTTGGAAGAATATTCTAATTTAAACCTTTTGGGTATAGATTACTTTGCTTATTTTGAGAAAATAACACTTATATTTTCTTGAGGAGAAAAAAAATCTTATTCTGGTCATTTATGTTCTTGAATTAAGAAACTATGTGAAACAAGTTGCCGATTTTGCCACTGATCTTAAAACAAGAATCTTAAAACAAGAATTTTTGACTCAACATATTCTTATATCAAGAATGTTACTTATATTATATTTTAAGAAATCAATATTAAATTAATGGTTAAAAGCATCCATCTTGGAACAAGAAAAAAAATCTTAAATCTAGTTCTAGTCTAGATCAAGTAAAGGTAAGAACATTTGATTTCTTGAAATAAGATTCAAATGTTTGTGAAAAAAAAAAATAAGAAAAAGGATCTACACCGTAAATAAATCATCAACACCCCAAACCTTAACAACCGTCCAATTGTGTTCTAACTTCGATGGAAGACATCTGTACTTAAAAAAAGCACTCTTGAAACAAGAAAAAAAATCTCAAATATAGATAAACTCTTCCTAGATCAAGCAAAAGATTCTGCTAATGGGTCGAGCAAATTTGACTTAGTCAGAATTCTTAAAATTAGCAAAAACGTCTAGCTGGTAACATAAGCTGTTGAATCTTAAGAAAATACAAAAACTCTCAAAACAAGTCTTTCCAAACTGTAAAAACGTATTGAAACTAGAATATTCCAACTTGTATCTAGTCTCTAGTGGTCTTAAAACTAGGCAATCAGTCTTAAAACTAGAATGTTTTCTCTTTTAGTTTTATATAGCTTATCAGAAACAAAATTAGTTGTCAGCACTGATAGCGTAGCACTCAGAGCGCTGACATGTGAAGCTGAAACCTCTGGTGACGGGGTTTGAATCCAGTTCTGGTCCTTCGCTGATCTTCTCCCCAGAGCTCTACTAAGTGTTCTTCCTCTCTTATCTGAACTGTACTGTGTAAAAATGCATTAATAGGCCTAAATAATATATAATAAAATTATTTAAAATTAAAATTGTAAGCTAGAATTTCTAGTTTTAAGAACCCATATTCTACTTTAAGAACTAAAATTAAGCACAAACGTTCATAATTTAAGGTCATATATACTTATTTTAATACTAAATTTTCTGAGTTAGTCTTAAATAAAAGAGAAAACATCCTAGTTTTAAGACAGATTGTCTAGATTTAAGACCACTAGAGATTAGATACAAGTTGAAATGTTCTAGTTTCAGTGCAGTTTTACAATTTGTAAAGTCTTGTTTTGAGAGTTTTTGTCTATTTATCAGCTAGAATTTATTTTCTAATTTTAAGAAATCTTGCCAAGTCAAATTTGCTTACCCCATTGGCAGATTTTTTTGCTTGATATAGGAAGAGTTTAACTTTATTTGAGGTTTTTTTTTTCATGTTCCAAGAGTGCATTTTTTGCAGTGTACTTTTTGAAACATCATTTTAAATTCAAGGCCTATCCACTCACCTGCATTTCCTTGTGAAAAGTTCCAAGAATTATACAATATGACATTTGTTCATGTTCAATTTGTATTATATTGAATGTAGAAGGCAGACACAATGACTGGTTTAAAG
Organism: Danionella dracula; assembly: GCA_900490495.1. Taxonomy (NCBI): domain Eukaryota; kingdom Metazoa; phylum Chordata; class Actinopteri; order Cypriniformes; family Danionidae; genus Danionella; species Danionella dracula. Next base: position 5,560,930 of record UELW01000001.1, on the reverse strand, counting down.
TTTCTGCCTAATTAAAAAAGTTATAAGTGTGGCTTCTGGCAACCACGAGTTATTGAAGAGAGGCCATGCAGTGTCTGTGGTTAGTCTGTCAATGGGGAACATGCATAGATGAAATCAAACTAATGATTGTAATGAATTAAAACACACTCTGTGATCAAAAGAAATGTAAGTCTTCAAAGAGAGACCAAAGTTGAAAGAAGATCAAATCTGGCATAATCTTAAAATGACAATAAAATCATGCCATCATGTGTCAGTTTGAAATCATTGCACTGAAGTGAACTTTAGACTAGTTATGTCAAACAGATGACTGTATAACAAAGATTTACTTTCCTTTTTATGTCTTTGATCTCTCTCTGTTGATCACTTCAGCTACAAAAATGATATGATTAAGGGTGAAAATGAGATGAGTAAAAACGCGCACACAAACCAAAAAGAAACAGACACCTTACCATGTCATCAGCCAATGTTTTTATGTGTATGTTCTGTTGAAGGGAAAGGACAACAAAGAAATAAGGACCTATGGAAAAAGCTAAGCAGAAACAATATTTGTGATGTGCAGTACAAGAAAACACTTTTTAATTAAATGAGAGCTTGACTGATGGCATAAAATATATAATATACAACACATGTAAACCATTACAATTCTCATTGGAAAAAATAAACAATATTATTATTTTTAAATAATTACCATCTGTTTTTCACAACAAGAAGGATAGACAGTTTAAAATCAAGCATCCAAAGTAGTTCAAAGCATTATGAGAGCTTCACAGAAAAGGTGCACCTATAATTCTTAAAGCACACCAATCTTCTGCTCATCCAGCCATTACAGCACTGCCTCCGGCTTGCAAACTACACACTGCTGCTGTAACAGTTAGGATAATATAGACAGAGGAGTGTCGTGAGAGTTAATTATCTCTAAAAATAAATTAC